>PVJI01013256.1:0-48467 GCA_004026765.1 Micronycteris hirsuta
CCCATTGGTTTGAGTCCCAGCTTCCTTTTTTTCCCTATTGGTTCCCTGTAAATCTTCCTCCGTTATCTTTATCGTATTGTTCATTTGTTCAACTATTTCTTCCAGTTTTGTGAGCATCCTGATTACCAGTGTTTTAAACTGGGCATCTGTTAATTTGGCTATCTCTTCGTCCGTTAGTTGTAATTTGTTCTGATCTTTCGTTTTGGCCATTTTCATTCTCTTTTATCTTGGCGCACCTGTCAGAGTCTTAGGTGTTTGTCGGTGCCTGGTAACCTGGGTCACTTTTTTGTGACATTTCCTCTGGGGGCGGGGCCTGGGAGGGAGCAATGGCGTCTGCTGTTCACCGCCACTCCCTATCACCCTCTGCTCCCCAGTTCCCCACTGCCTTTTCCGCCAGTCTCAGCCCTGCTGGTTCCCACTGGCCTCTCCGGTTACGCCGCCGGCCTGCGAGGTTCACCTGTTGCTTGGGATAGTGTTTTGTTTAGGCGCTCCCGGGGTGAGTTCCTCCGGGCAAATTGCCTTTCACTCTGCTCCTCTGCTCGGTTCTGCCCCGCTTACCGGCCTGGATGTACGTCCTCCCCAACTTCCTGGGTGTCGGACTTCCCTTCAGTTCGATTCCGTCCGTTCTGGTTGTTTATTTTTCACTATTGAGTTCGTTGTTTAAACTCTCTGGTTGTGAGCGGCGGTGCAGTGTGTCCACCTACGCTGCCATCTTGGCGGAAGTCTATGGCATTTTCATTTTAATGCTGGTTACACGCCCCCTCCCCCAAATGATTTCATGACCCATTCAGGTCCTAGAAGAGTCTCAAATCTAAAAAAGGAGTGGGCAATTCCTGGGTCTCCATGGGAGCCAAGTGTAAGCCGTTGAGATGAGGGGCTCCTATCAAATTCAAAACAAAGTCTGTGAGCAGTTTAGAAAATGTGGGGACAGTGTGGGGAGAGTTGTACTTCCGATTTCAGACCAGTCCTTGCATGGGGACCGAGAATATCACCGGGTGGGGTTAGCAAGCCTCACACTTCCACTTGGCCCTGCCTTCATGTCAGCATTACAAATGTAGGTTGGGAAGCAACGGATGACACAGGTGTTTACAAGTGGGTGGCACGAAAAGCCCTTTTAGAGTTGACATTTATCAACATGGTGGGACATGGAAATGAGGTTTGTTTTCTTTAATGAACAAATGTTACGAAAATTACAGTGTTGTCTACTGGACGGTATAGAAGTCACTAATAACAGATTCTTTTTTTAATTTCTGGGGTAAGTAATTGGGAAAAGTAAACTTTTATGACTCAAAAAACACAATGGGACTGCACTATTCATTCTTGGTTATTGGTTATTATCCAGAATTAAATCAAACTTTTATATGTATTTAAGTTCATTAGTAATTTAAGTATTAAATTTGGTCCTTAGGAAGCGAGCGAGACATTAGTACTACTAAAACCTCAACCCCAAAAATAGACCAGAAAGTTGGGGAGAAAACCAACTAAAATACGCTATGGCAATTGCAAATTAAAATCAGTAGATTGTTTTGACTCACGGTGTTAACGGATTCATCCCTGTATAGACCCGGAAGAACTTTGGACCTAGATCATACGGAATTTTCATTCTCTGTGCCTCATGCTTCCATTCTATCGAATAGAGAGAATAACACCATCTAACTCATGGAATTGTTGTGAGGTTTAAAAATATATGTACGTGTAAAGTGCTTCAGAACAGTTCCTGGCACATAGTAGCCCACAGTAGTTATCAGCTATGACTATCGCTTTTATTATTATTTCTAGAGTTTGGGGAAGCTCGTGGAGAGGTAAACACAGGATGGAAAGGAAGAGACCACAGAAGAGGCATGAATTTGAGAGAGATTTCAAAAGTCTCAGCATATTGCAGAAATACCTAGTACTCAAAGTCCCACAGAACAACAGATTAAATCATTGAGTCGCTTCCTTTTCCAATTTTACCAGCTTTCTCTGCAGAGCAGCTGTTCGTGAGAACACATCTTCAAGTTTATAATTTAAAATAACTCCCAGGTTTCCTAAATAAGACTACAGTGAAAGAGCACTGTATATCTAAGAGAGGGGCTAACTGGGAAAGGCAGACAATGCCAAGCACTGAGGAGGGGATGGAGCAAATGGAACTTGAGGCCACAGATGGTGTCACGCGAACTGCTGAAAATCACTTTGCAAACAGGTCGGCAGCATCCACGAGAGCTGAGCGTATGTATTCCTTATGGTCCAGAAATTCACTCCCAGGTATCATGTGCCCAACAGCCATGAATGCATCTGTTCACTGAAGACACATACAGGAATGATCCTAGAGACAATATTTATAACAGCCCGAACAGGAAACAACCCGCATTTCATCACAGGAGAATGGGTATATTTACAGACTAGAATGCTGTATATCATAGAGAATGAACAAATCATTCTTATGCAATATGGATGAATCTCACAAACATAATACTGACAAAACCAGCCAGGTACAAAAGCGTACTACTCATTGAGTCCATTTATATGAAGTTTAAATGCACGGAGAATGGTCATTCTCTTTGTTTGTAGTGAGGCGGTGCCAGGGGAGGGGACGAAGGGGCTCCCTGAGTGCCACCACGCTCTATTTGTTGCTCTGGGTGTGCCCACAGTGAAAATTGGCCAAAATGTACACACACGTATACATATACACACAATTTGTGTATGTACACTAAACATCAAAAATACATGTACACAAAACTTCAGAAAAAAACTTAAATGCAAATAGTAGTCTTGAGCATTTTAACTATTATAATGGAAACAGGGCCTTTGAAGGAATGACTATCCCAAGCTTTGGTGAAAGTTCCTCCTTCACGCCACCAGTGAAACCTGGACCATGGCACCCAATGCAATGTAATGAATCCACCTCTTTATATGTCTGTCTCCCACTCAGCCATAATCTGCTTAAGGCCAAGGACTGTGTCTTACTCCTCCTGTATCTCCAGTTTCCAACACAGAGCCTGGCACACAGTAGGCTCCTTGAATAGATGCAAATTAAAACCAATGGGAAACGAGATACATTTCACTTTATGTTTTATAAAATACACTTTGATGCGACATTTGCTGAAACCAGTTCTGTCAAATGGGCTACCCTGTTGTTTATGTCAACAGCCTTCTGAGTTCCCTCCAAATTCCATCCAAACTATCCACAGCCTCGCCCTGGCTTTGGAACCTTCTTAACTAAGCTCTTCTCCTCAGAGGAAGCGAGAGACATCATGAGTTGTACTTCCCTTGTTAAAGTTCCCTAATACATTCAGTGATTAAAAGGTGAAAAAAATAAAAACTTTTGTACATAGGCTAGCTGGACTCTATAATGTATCAGAGAAATATTATAACCTAAGACACGCATTGGTTATGTACTTCTGTGACCCACTAAAGTTTGTGGAAACAAAGCAAGGATGAAAAAAGCTTTCTTGTTTGGCTGTACCTCAAACAATTTTCTGAGACTCACAGTTTATTGCCTTCACAGAATATCAAGAAAAATGAAGTAATCATCTGAGATTCAGGATGCTGTTGATCTGAGGGTAGGCATCTGTGCCTCCTGCCCTGGCGGGATAAGTGCTTTTTCTCATGAGTCGAAACTTTAATTCTCTTGGTCTCTGTTTGTAAAAGTGTACTTACAGACAACAGCAAAGAAACACCACACCTCGGCTTCTCTCACCTTCTAGGCTTAGCTCTTTGCATTTGAGACTTGGAATACAAAGCAGAATTAGAAATGTCAATTTCTTGAGGTTCAGAAATTTGTTTCATATTTGCTGTCTCAACGGTCACCAAAAAGGACAAATTAGTAAGACCTTGTGTACAGTATTGTAAAAGCGGGGGGAGGGGAGGATTTACGTCACCCATTAATCAGTGACCTAACCAGAAAAACATTAGTGAATGATTAAAGAAAGAGGACCCTAAGGGGAATGCAGGGGGATTCAGGCAGGCTTTGGTCAAAGCCCCCAAATCTAATGTAATTTCAAGCCGGCCTCAAAATTCAATTTGTGTGGAACCTCTAAGTCATGTATTCCGCAACGACACGCAGCGTAATTGCGTTTGAACAGCTTCCAGCACAGCCCTGAGAACATGCCGAGTTCTGGGCCCGCGCGCCCGCGAGGGAGGCGGCCCAGATGACCACACAGGAGGACCGGCTGAGTAACGCCGTCTGCCGATCCCACCTGCTGACCGTTGCCCTCCGCAGGAAGCACATGTTTCTGCTTAATTCCTGCCAGCGTTTGGCTGTCAGGTAGGGCATCTGCCGCGGGCAGCTCCCGAGGGCTGCCACCTGGTGCTGTCAGTCGGCCCCAGACCAACGAGGAAAAGGGGAGGCATTCATCTATGTGCTTATTTTTCTGTGTTTAGGGTATTTCTTGGGACTTGGAGTTTTCACTTGGCAAGTGAACTGGTCTCCTTAGTTAGGAGGGAAAAAAGGAATGTTGCTTGCTTTCCTTTAACTCAGAGTTCCCTTCTTCGGAAAGGCTGTTGAGCAAGACCTGGTTCACCCTCATTGAGCCCATGCAGCTTCTTCGCAGTGCCACAAACGGACTGGAAAATATACTTAAAAAGTGTACCCTAATAATCAGAATTTGAACCATAGTCATTAAGTCTCATTATTTTTAATGTGCAGTTCTGAACAATTACACATAGGCAAACACAATATTATCATTTTAATCCCCTTTAAAAAAAAAAGACAAAAATAAATAGAAATAAATGTCCCAGGAGAAAAATAGAGCATTCCTTAGAAAAGACCATGTTCTGGCTCCTGTCTGAAAGTTTATAGCAGGCAAAGGAATAAAAGATTCTCAGTGACGGTCAACAGATAATATTTCAACCTCAAACAGGCTGCTTCTTTTGATCCAAAATCAACTTATTATAGTTAATTTTAACTCATGACATGCATTTGCATCTACAACTGCAGCACAACTCTCAAAAAACCCAATTAGCTACAATGAAGTTGACTAATGAGGAAGCATATTTGGTGCTTTTGCCAGACTGCTTTAAGTGATAGGACAATAGTGACCAGCAGTCAGCACCTGGGAAAAAGAAAGCCACCCCCCTAATGACACAGGTATTTTTATAGTGGCTTCTTGTTTGGTTTATCCTACCGATGAGTGACAGAAGTAATAATTATGATAAAATGTATAAAGATCCTGAGTTAAGGATACTATTGGTAGTAACAGGAAAAGTTAGATGTAATCAAGTACTGGATTTGCTCAATAAACTTTAGATTATATGTCTAAGCACCTACAGGTATTTTTTTGAAAGCACACACCCCCAAATTTATTTACATTACCACTAAAAAAATTAACTTTGTTATCTCTCCAGCTCTGAATCACATCTTTTCCACTGAAGCAATTCTTTTCATCATGATTTTTTTGTTGTTCGATAACAGAATTTTTGAGGAGCGTAACTATCAGTTTATGGCAGAACAGACTGTTCTGAACTTTGAAAACATATTACTATGGAAATTGGTGCTCAGAACGTCAAGTGCAAAATGCCACAGGTTTATTTCTGTCTTAATGGCATTTTTAACACTGGAAAGAATCACAATGGAGACAGAATCAGGAAATCCTGTGCTAGCACAGTTATGCACGTTTTCTAGCAAATATAAGCACTCCACCGCCTGTATTTACAGGGCCATATTTTCATTCTACCTGTGTATTTTTAGGAAGTTCCATAAAATATTTGCTCAGAAAGTATTCCGGACATGTGAAGGTACAAGGTGCCAAGTCACACAAAGAACTGGATGCAAGAGAGGAACAGGAAGTTGAATGGGTGAAAAGTGGTTGGGCAAAGAAGTACAAAAGGGATTTAAAAAACGCAGAATGACCCTTCGGAACCAGAGGAATCAGACCATAACGTTCAGAGCAGAAACTGTTTTCATAACTTTTTGTTCCTACAAATGGTGTCTTGATGATCTTAAACCTCTGCCTGTGCTCACTCCCTGTTTGGGAGCCTGGAGCGAAGGGGACTATAATGTGTCGGGAGGTTTTGGAAACAGGCTTTCTCTGTGCACGTTCTGATTTCTCCTGTGTGCACTTAGCTCTGTGCAAGAACCACACGGACAGTTAGTTCTCCCGACAGAGAGAGCGTGGCCGGCACAAGGGGATGCAGGCTCCTTGTACCTAAGGAAGGGGCTGTAACTCCACGACTCTTACGAATGCCCAGGGAACGCTCAGGGAACCCCTTCAAGGGAATTCTGCTGTGAACACATTTGTTAAACTGAGGCAACTTTTTCTGGCAGGCTTACAGATCAGAGAACATGTCAGCCTGCCCTTTGATGCTCTCTCCTGGGTTTTCAGGCTGTGCTTCCAAGGACTGCCCTGGGACATGAAGGAAAGCTGGCCACATTAAAAAAAAAAAAAAAAGAGGATATGCCTACAAAGAGTTCCTAACTGTTTAGGCATATTCTATATTCATGTTCACAGCACAGTATTCCACATTACTTGTCTCTCGTTCAGCTGGCTCTGAAGCGGAAACGCCCATCCTCTGCGTGCACTGTGAGAAATTCCTAGGTTTTGTTTCATGAATTTTTCATGGAAAGCAAAACAGCGTTTTTGTCTTTGGGTTCTTGTTTTGGGGGGAGGAAGGTTGTTGGGTTTTTTTCTTTTGTTGTTGTTGTTGTTGTTTTAACAGGACATCTTTCGAAATGTCCTGAACTTGCTTTGGGCATTTAATGGGATCAGTTTTCTGTAGTGTTGCTTCCCACCCTCCTGCTCTTCTCTCATCCAAGCCGCAAGTCCTGCAGCCGCTGGCCTGCTCAGAGCCCTGGTTCGATAACCCTGCAATTGGAGGGCAGAGTGGGAGGGGCGGCCTCATACCTTTGTTTTTCTGGTTCCCCCCAACACCCTGGTGGCCTACTTGGGTGTCCCACAAGCTCTCGGTGGAAAATAGTGCACCCTTTTAGCAACGAAACCCCACCTAGCTGAGCTCCTGAGCTATACTTAAACAAGGAGGAAGGCAAGCTGGAATGATTGAGGCCTGCGTTATGCCATGCAAGAAGAACCGTTTTCTCTCCGTGGTGGCGGGCCGCAGGGTAATTTCGGCTTCTACTTTGGCAACCCCTGGGGTAGAGGGAGTGAAGTCATGTTATTTTCCAGGGTGACAAAGAAGCAATTGGTATTCAAACATGCATTTTCAGGGGAAATTTTCAACAAAGTTGAAAGGGTTGTTTTGTTTTTTTTTAACCTAATCAAAAAACATCCAAAAGAAGATTTTTCTGTTTCGTAAGGCTCCTAAAGCTTCTCTTCATGCTGGATTATCTTTTTATGTAAGGAAAGGGAAATAGAATCTGCCTAGCTCAGAGGTTCCATGCCCTCATAGCTGCACAAAATGATCATGCTCTTTCCTGTTTCTTCTTCAAAATAACCACGGTCTTGTGTGTTTTGTAATATTTATAGAAAAATATGGATTAGTTTCCTAGCCCAGCTTTTGAAGCATCTCAACTATTTAGAGTGCTCCCCCAAGCACTGAAAACATGCTGAGGGAGGAGGCGTGAATATGCCAATGTTCCCCTCTGGAGGACTGTGAGCTGAGTCCACTTTCTTCTTCAATTATCAGTATGAAAAGCGCTCAGGCAATTTTTCCTAAGTATGGAGTGACTAAAATTTAACACTCACACCCATCCATTAAAGCACTATGATGTAAAAATCTACTCCTGGGGTCTGGACTCTTTCTGCATTCCGAAATCACCACCTGCCTCCATTCTAATCCTGCTGACCATCTTTCCTTTGTGCCCCACGGTACCCACTGGCTTTGTCTATCATTCAGTGGTATTTCTTGTAACGCTGTATTGTATGGATCAGGATACTGATTTGATACATATTTGTCTTCAATTAAAAAATATTAAGCCCTTAAGTTCTGCATGATGTCATAATCATTGTGAAACTTCCAGGGTCAAGGCCACACCTAGATCGTACAGATGACTGATAACTATTTGCTGAAGGAAAGGATGAATGAATAATAGGAAGTTGGAACTAACATAAGACTAAAATATTTATATTTTTAAAAATAAATTTATACATACATGTATGTGTGTGTGTGTGTGTATACACGCACATCCACACAAGAGGGTAAAGAGGGTACCCCCCAAAACCTGGAGGGCTTTTATCTTCTGGAGGGCGGGTCCCTTGTAGTACAGGCTTCCCTCACTAGGTGAGTGTTCTAGGAACCCATCTGTATCAGTGTACCAGCTGGCATTGTTGTGAGAGGCTGTGTTTGGCTTCAGTGAATTTCTTTTGAAGACTCTTTCAACACATTTGCCCATTTCATGATGGGTGATTTACAAGCATACCTGCCCACACCACGCTAAGTTTTAGATAAAAAATGGGCATGATCCCTGTGCCCCACCCTTCTTATTTACCTTATCTTGCTCCAAGCAACTTTTTTTGTTTCCCCAGATGAAAAAAGTTGTCAGAGGAAACAGTTTGCCAATGTGGAAGAGGTGAAACAAAAAATAACAGAAGCACTAAAAGGCATCAAAATTGATGAGTTCAAAAATTGTTTTGAGCAGTGGAAAATAGGTGTATTGCATCAGACGGAGAGTACTTTGAAGATGATTGAAGTTTAACCATGTAAGAATAAATACTCAATTTTTAATAAATAAATTCTAGTTTTAGGATATATATATATATATATAGATAGATAGATAGATCTATATCTATGTATCGATATCTATCTATCTATTTATCTATATATCTATATGCTTTAAAAGGCAAACAATACACATGCTTTTAACAAGATGTGGACATGAGGAGTCATGGTAATGGCCGGAAGACAATTGATCTGGGCAAAGCCAGAGTTCGCGCTTGGGGTAAGAAAGAAACCTCTCTCTAGGCTGTGCCTGCTTCACTTTAGACCTTCTCTTCTAGGTTGCAGTTTTTCCTTTTCTAATCATCCTGTTGAGCTATACACACACACACACACACACACACACACACTCACACACACATATATTATATATATGTCCCTTGATTTTTTTAATAAAGAGCTGAAAGCCTGAGTGCACCAAATTTACCTACTTTGAATTCTTCTGGTTGAAAAGAAAAATAATTTACTTTCCCTCCTTCACATCCACTTAGAGTACTGGGCACAGAAGTGAAATAAACAATTGGTAGTATTCACAGGCATTACAGTAAAAGTCTAATAATATAAAATACATCTCTAGCATCAAAATTATTGACATATGAGAGCAAATTTCTTTTAAACAAAATGAAAGTAAAAATAAAAATTAGTGTGGAATATATATCACATAGATGATATACTACATACAGTGCATCATTGTAAATTAGATATTTCTTTGAGGAACATTCATGTTTGTAATTAAAAAGATTCAAAGTTAGGCATCCAAAGCTAGAAGCCTATGAATTGCAAAAAAAACAAAAACAAAAACAAACAACAACAACAACAAAAAATACTCTTATCCCAAAGAGAGATGTTTAAATAGAAGACTTTGTATATAAACCTATTTATCTGCAGCCTAGTAAAGAGCTGAGAACAGCCTAGAGAATGTGATCTAAGTAGGCAAACAATTCAGATAATGTAAATTGCAGTCCCAGTCCTAAGAAATAAAGAAAACATGTTTAGTCTAAAAAAATAGAGAGACCTAAAATGGCATGCAAATTCTGAGAAGAGCTTTTCTGGGACCGGACAATATGGAAACACTAAAATATAAATTAAAATCAAAGAGACGTCACAGTTTAAAATGTGTGTCCAGGAAGCTGCTTTGAACAGTTTGTCCCGAGCTCCCATTCAATTCCCACGGAGACATGCAAAATGAAAACAGGGGAAATTATCCATTGCTAGAGTAAGAGACGAATTTTCATAAATAAAGCTGATCTGAAAAAAACAACAGCTCAGAACCTATCCAAGCTTTACCTCTTGAAACAAGCAGCCCCATCTACCTAGAAGGAGGGGCGACCTTTCTTCTGGCACCCAGGGCGGTGACCCAGAGCCCTTTACTAGTAAGAAAATGGGACTGTTTCCCTTCTCTAGGACAGAGCATGTTTTCTCAGACTTATTTTTCACATCCATCCTGCGGCTGTATATTCCAGAACATAAAGGAGCAATCATTTAAAGGGGTACTGGTGGTTGCACATGACTTCCTGGGTGGACAAAGATGGGAGAATCCAATGGCAAGTATTTGCTGAAGATACGTTTCCTGGGACGAGCCTTCTCACACGGAAAACATCTCAGCTGGGGCATCAAACTTTGAGCTCACAAACACTTCCCTACACAACTGTGTGCAGCTATGGTTTTGTTGTGTTCCGACCTTTCCTGTTTAAAGAATGCCACCCTGACTTCAGCCCCCATGGCAATGGGGTTACTGTGTGAAATAACAGTCTGTGGGTGCAGGGACCTGGAGGTTTTCACTTGCTTCGCTGCCTTTCAAGGCCTCGTGCTGATTGAGGCAAAATTAATGCAAGAGGGTCCACACACAGATGAGAGCTCATATAGTGCTGCAATAGGAGGACAATATCTAGGTAGAAAATGCAGGTCAGCTGCAAGGGGGCCGAAGTCAGGCTGGCTTTCTTTAAACAGGAAAGGCCAGAACACAACATCACTGCACGCGGTTGTGTAAGGAGGTGTTTGTGAGTTAAAAGTTTGGTACCCCAGCTGAGATGTTTTCAGTGTGAGAAGACTAGTGCTTGGTATGCTGGGTCTAAAAACAAACAAAAGTCACATGTCCTTCTAGAAAAAATTATAAGACATATTGGTCAAGATTTATTTCAAAAATAACAGCCTCACAGTTGGAAAGTATTCTATAAAAGCATGGTGGTAGAACTCCCTGAAATCTATTAAACACTGCTGTCTAAGTAACATATAAATAATTCAAAAAGTGGAGCACAAGTTTCCCAAGCAAACTGCAAAGATCAAACACATCAACTAACTACAAGAATAATAATAGCATATATTGATTTTCAGTATGTACTGGACGGTCACTCTGAGAACTCGTTTAATCTCAACCATAAAACTTACAGGATGGTCGCACTATTATCCCTATTTTCCAGATGAGAAAACTGAGGCCCAGAGAGCAAATTGTCCTAGATTACATAATTAGAAACTGGATGTAATTGCCTGAATTTACCACTGTGAGATTTTTTTTTCAAACTTATCAATTGGGGGAGAGTAGGTGGTAAAATCCCTTGGATGAATTATACATAGAAAACAATACTTCTAATTGTTCCCTTTCCTGCATCTATAACTTTCTAAATGACCTCTGGACTTTTGTCCCAATCCTTTTCCACTGATTCTGCACCCACCAACCCCTGCCCTCGGCACAGGACCCTGACTCCTCCGTGGGTCCCAGGAAGCCCTGCACTTTCTGGCCCCTGCCTGCTGCTTCCTCCTTATCTTGAAGTTAGCATGACCCTCTCAGTCTTTAACATCTTACATTTGTGAAAATACATTTCACGGAATATAGGAATAATATAACAAACATATTTGAGTCACTACGTTTACCTTTCTGTCTTTCACTCATCCAGCTGCACAGCTGGACAGATCTGAATCAATGTTGGCTCTGATTAGATAGAAAGTTATAGGATGATTAAGGTACTCTTAGAACAAGGCAATAATGATAAACTGTCACCAAAACTATGCAGAGATAAGGCCATAAGTGTAAACACTGTTATTAAAAAATAAAAACTAAAAATAAAATTTAAAAATTGCACACAAACTAATGGTTCCCGGATGGGAGGGCAGTTGGGGGTGGGGGATGGGTGAAAAATGAAGGGATTAAGGAGTACAGATTGGCAGTCACAGAATGGTCACAAGGATGTGAAGTACAGCACAGGGAACAGGGCCAGTGGTATTATAATAACTGTGTAAGGGGCCAGGTGGGTACCAGACTTACCGAGGGGCTCACTCTATAAGTTATGTAGATGCCTAACCACCATGCTGTCCACCTGAAACTAATATAATGTGGAATGTTAACTGTAACTGAAAAAAATTAAAAATTAAAATTGAAAAAGTAAAGTTATGGTATTATTTTTTAAAACTAAAAATGCACACAAAATATTAGGAAAATGTGCTATTTTTAAAAGAGTAAATCTTAGGTCTATGTCATATCTTTTTCAGTCCTGATTATTTTTTAAAAACTATAAAAAATTAATCAAGGAAAAATTAAATTGAATAACAAATTTAATATGAGAAAAGATATATAAGGAGGTACAGGGATGCATTTTTTAATTTAAAAGTTTTAAAATTTTAGGAAACACTATATTAATAAAAGTTTAAGTATTACTATTCGGTGCTGATTCCACAGCACTTAGAATAGTACCTGGGAGAGGGAGATATTCAGTAATATTTGATGAATACATAAACCTTATAGAAAAATATTACTTGTCTCAAGAAGTAGAACACCTGAAAAGAGTAGCAGCCATGGGGGGAAGGATGTATACTTTATGTTACCAGAGAATTATCTCAAATTCCGAAATCCTCTCATTGCATAAGACTGAGCACTTATTATATGCCAGGAATGACTCTGGACACTGAAAATACTCATCCACCCTCCCTCAAAGGTCTTCATAAATTACATATATTTCCTATTACCTATAGAAAAAGTAAACCCGAACCAAACAGGCAGTGACATGTGCTGTGAAGAAAACAATAGCAGAATGAGAGGAGTAGGGAAGGGGGTCCCTCGATGTTCATCCCTCTGGGGAGTCAGGAGCGGCACACCTGGAAAATGTGAGGAGTGTAGCATGCAGGTAATGAGCAAAGCTATTTCCAGAGGAGATAGAAACTGGGGGAGCCCGCAGAGGAGACAGGGGCCTATGCCAGGGCCTGAGTGAGCCTGGCATGAGGAGTTAAGACCAGGCCCCATGGGCTCAGAGGCGCCACACTCTGAGTAAGAGGGGAAGCCATGTGGTCTTGATCTACCATGATCTGACCTCCATTTGAAATCCACATGGTGATTGTGGTAGGGAGAACAGACTCTGGGGTGCAAGGTGGGAAATCTGGAAGAATAACTTCAGTACAGATCATTGCTCTAATCCTTGCAAGGGACGCCAGTGGCTGATGCCAGTGTAGTCACGTGGAAGTGGCTAAGTGGTAGGGCTTCGGGTATATTAGCGGCCAGGTTCTGGGTTCATTCTGAAGAGGGAGCTGACAGGATCCCCCACTGACAGGATCCACTGATGGATGGGGGAACTTATACTTTAAGACAGTAGGACATCTTATGAGCTGCAAAAACAAAGAAACAAAAGAAAGTAGAACCCTGGTTCAATGCAGGGATCAGTGACTCACGCTATATAAGAGGTAACCCATTGACAGACGCCAGAATATATTATTTAAATTGAGTATATGATAAGCATGGCTTTACAAATCAACTCTGTAGAGGACAAAGAATTATTCAATAAATGGTGCAAACATAACTCATTACCCATTTTAAGTCATTCTTAACTGTTATATATGATAAGGGAATGGTAGGTGAAGTGATAAATTTAATGTGTGCAATGTTTAAAGGCACTCATTATTGTCAAGAAGAAACTTTTCATTTTTATCTGAACTCAGTAGCCACAGAACTTCTAAGTTAAACAGCAGCAAAAGAAATCACAAAGAGGAAAGCATACTAGAGCATTAACTAGATAAAACACAGAACTTCTCTAGGTCAGAAATGTGTAAACAAAATTAAACCAAGGAAAGCAGAAATTTTTGCATAAATATGAAAACAGATGGTCAATGTTCTAGTTACACAGAAATTTGTTTTAAAAACAAAAACAGAACACCCGAATCCTAACCACCATGTTCTAGACCAACACCAGAAAGGGGAGCTCGGTGGAGCTGTGCTAATACAATGTTTCTTCCCAGAACTGGCCGCGGTGCTGGCCCGGGGATTTCTATTTTATTAAAATCTTCAGCTTTGAAAATACCACTCTATGTTTCCAGGTGGAAGAAAGATTTGCAATGTAAAACTGAAATGGCTAACTAAATGACGTTATCACAGAACATTCCAGTAGTCAGGTGAGCTGTAGCACAGACATGAGGGAAGAATTGCATATGGGAAGAATATCCAAATAATACTTATAAGTGAAGGAATTAAAAGTAAGAAAGTGTTCTAAAATTACAGTATGCTGCTCACTGAATGTAAGATTCTAATACATTGCTGTGGACAAAGAGCAGCCATAAAATACCAGATATCAAATGTGAAAATGCCATTTCAAACCATAGAGGACTGTCCCTGGAATATCATATGCAAGGACTAATGGTCACTGACCCTTTAGAGAGAAAGGAAAATAGAATGCTCTCAGGATTGAGAAGCTTATGAAAATAAGCTTTAGAAACCAGGAGTCTTTCTAACAGGTGCAAAGTTAAAATAATACTAATAAATATCCTATGTGTTTACTGTGAGCCAGGCAGTATGTTAAATTTTTTTAATATGCTATCCCAGTTAGTCCTTCCAACCAGCCTAGGAGGGGGTGTTCTCACCCCCCTGTTACAAGTGAGGACATGGGTCTCCAACCTTGAGATCACACAGCAGGCCAGAGCTGAACAGGGACCCCAGGGTGGGCCTGTCTGACTCCAAGAACATTCTCTCAGTTGTCAGCATCCTTAGGCATGGAAACAAGCCACATGGGCTGGTCTGTTGCATATTAGACCACGGGGCACTCCTTGAAATTTCAAAGGGGGAAACCCAAGGTCAAATCATCCCTAGAAGCACCTGTGGAATTCCCTCCCTTGGGAGGCAGAGCAAGATGAGGCACAACAGATTCCAAAAGAGTCTTTCATCACTTCTTCGTCTCTCCAGCAAGCATTTATTGAGGCCCCGCTATGCACCAAGCATGGTGCTAGGCAGTGAGTGTGAAGTTTGGAGACAATTTCTAAGGGCAGAAAGGAATGCTTAGTTAGGATAGGCATTCTCAGTGTTTTTAGGTTGAACTCACACAGGATAAGCAGGCTTTAAAAAGAGAAGCCCTTTCTCACCCTGACATAGTAAGCATGATAAACTACAAATCTGACACATGTCCTTCTGCCTAAATTTAACCCGTGCACATTTTGAGAGGTGGAGCATTTGGACCATGGGTATAGTTTTCTGAACACTTGGAGAAAATAGCATAGGTCATCATTTTGGAATGGTAAGATGCCGCCTACTTTTTAAATGTGAAATCTGCTGAGATTCCTTGTACATTTTTTCCTCTGTTCCCAGGGATCAACAAAATATTACAGCTGGTTTATTTTCTACTATGATTTATCTTATTTTGTCAGTGCTTCCTAATCTTTATCTTCACGTTTCTCCATCCTCTCTCTCATGATGTCAACTTTGGGAGTACTGTAATACACCCCCTATAAAGCCTTGGAAAAGAGCATATATTTTCCTTAAACATGTGTGAAGGAGAAGGATTATATGGGGGTGAAGCTGTTCAGAAAAGCATTATATTCTATGGGAGAAAATAAAAACATCAGGATATTTCCATAATTAAATATTCTCTTATAACTTGTGGAGAAGTTAATTTCATTGATTGAATTTGATCCTAGCTGATAAAATTTTCCACCTTGGGAACTTTATGTTTGTGTGACCAGCCTACTTGGAAAAGAATGGCTTTATGTTTATCAGTCGCCAAAAACCTAAGTGTAGGAGGACCGACTCCCCAAGGGACAGCTCCAGCTTAAGTCAGGATGAAGGTGGCGAAGAAGGTGAGGCTGGAGCCCAGGAGGGAGGAAACAGATTGCACTGCACATGAGCATGACCTAGTGGCTGGTTCACTGCGTGGCATTTATGGCAGTAAGAGAAAAGACTACGTGTCTGTTTTCCAAGGGTCAGGGCGAGTGACGTGTATGCTGCTGTTGCTCACAGAGGTGAAAGACAAGAACAGCACCCTGGAAAGAAAGCCCAGGTGAGGGAAGGACATTCCCCATCTCTTACATTCAGCGGTTGGTCTTCCCACTGCCTTCGGGAACCTGGACCCATCAAAAGCACTTCATTGTGTAAGTAAACAGAATGCTCTTACTGATTCTTCACAAGGAACCAAAAATGATAAACTTTGCCTCATACTGGCTCCCAAGTCATTGTGGCAAGTTTATTTAGACTGCAAAACATTCAACAGAGCTTACCGTGGTCAGCGCAACTTGCCATACACATTCATCAGGGGCTCACTGGCCAGGGTGCAGGGAGAACATTGCTAAGTAACGCAAATACATTGCATTAACCTTAGAGAAATGTGCAACTGCTGTTTCACAGCCAAGCATGTAATATACATGCCTAAGCACCTCTGTAGTGCTTCGGTAACATGGCTTTGCATGCCTGTCGGCACCTTCATTAAAGTTGACTAAATGGCAAATTGTCTGAAGCACTTTTTATAAACTATGATAAGTGTTTCACCTTAGACAGCTGACTATTGATATAACAGTTAATATTTTGTTCCTATGAGAATTTATAGAACTAGACATTTCCTAGTCAGAATTGTAGACTTACTATAATATTCCTTAATCGATCTCAGTAATTTTGCAGAAAAATAAAGCCAGAGGTGCTCAAGTCACACTCCTGCTTAAAAAATAAAATAAAATAAAATAAAATAGTCAAGTCTCAAATGCCTCATTTGAAAATTATATTGCATAAATTTGCATATTATCTTCATGAAACTCATCGGTGTAAATTTAAATAATTGTTAGGCCATATTACCTATATATGCAAATTCACTATAGAGTAGTAAACCCATGAACAGTTAAGAGGTTATTTTAAATTATCACATCCTGATTAGAAGCAGAAGTAGCAGCTTTGAAAATATGAGATACAGCAGGATTTAATGAAAAGGAGTTTAGACTAGGAGTACAGAGATCCGGGTTCTAGTTTTCACTTAGTTGCAAAGATGCTGCGTGATCCATGCCCTTAGCTTCCTGTTCTCAGATCATTGCTGAGGGGCTAATTCATAATGTTCTGCATTAGAATGGTTCGTGTGGCAAGGACAGAAAAACCCAGCTCGAATTAGCTGGAAGGATAGAGACTGTTTGACTCGGGGAGTGTGAGAGTTGGACGGCAGGGGCTGGGGCTGGACTCGGGCTCTCCCTCAGTGGTCTCACCAGGGACCTGCTTCTCTCTGTCTCTCCAGCCCGGTGTCGGCGTCGTTCTCGGCCTGTCCACCCTCACAGTGACCAGGTAGCCGCTGACACCTGAGGATCACACTCAGAGACGATGTGTTTATCTCACATGCAAAATGATATACTTGCATTTTTACTGTGATTAGTCTAAAGGGAACTGCTCCCCCCGAAGGGCCTCAGTTGTGTGAGCAAAGTGTGCCTGTCCCCTGAAACTCTGGCATTTGTTAGAGGGAAGAGTAGGAAGAAATGAATGCTACGGAGATACCCAATAAATATCCAGCAAAAGGTTTTTTAAAACCAGTTTTGACCTTCTACTATTCTAAGTTCCTTGGGTCTCATGAAATTTATGCATGTATTCAACAAGCACTTATTTAGAATCTAAATCATGGACCCTGGCCCACTCCCAAGGAGATTACAGCCTGGCTAGAGAGATAAGAGAAACAATTATTTCTATAACCAAAGGAGTGTATGAAAATAAATAAATCAGACACAAATGGATGCGGGGGAGCGATGTTGTAGAATATGGGGAGAGGCATAAGGCAACAATCTGAGGAGCACAGAGAAGGGAAGTGGCCAAGAAACAGGCTGGGTGGGGAAAGAGGGCAGAAGATGACACAGAAGATTGTAGCGGTCAGACTGTGAAGACTCCGTGCCCTAGTCGGGGAAATTCCTGCCTTCTGCAAAATGTATGTAGATTTCATTGGTGGTGTGGAACACATGATAGTAATTTTCAAAAGAATGAAAGTATAATGTAGGTGCATTAATGTAGGTGGCCAACTGAAAACTTTGTTGATTGTTTCCTTCACTGTGCAGAAGACCGTTGGTTTGATGTGGTACCACTTGTCTGCTTTAGCTTTTGTTGCCTGTACTTTAGGTGTCATATACCAGAAATCATTATCACGACCAATGTCAAGGAGCTTTCCCTTGTGTTTTATTCTAGGAGTTTATGGTTTCAGGTCTTACATTTAAGTCTTTTAATCCATTTTTAGTTGATTTTTTTGTGTGGTGTAAGGTAAGAGTCCAATTTCATTACTTTGCATGTAGCTATCCAGTTCTTCCAATACCACTTATTGAAGAAACTGTCCTTTCTCCATTGTATATTCTTGTCACCCTCAACAAAGATAACTTGACCATATGTTTCTGGGCTCTGTATTCTTTTCTATTGGTCTGTGCATCTGTTTTTATGTCAGTACCGTACTGTTTTGATTACTGTAGCTTTGTAATATATTTTGATTACATTTAATTGATTATGCTAGTACAGTAGTTCTGATTTTTCCCCTTTGTCCCCCCTACACCCAGCATCCCTACTCCCTCAGACAATCCCCTCCCTCCACTGATGTTCATGTTCATGCATCAGGTGTATAAGGTCTTGGGCTACTGCACTTCCCATACTGTACTTTACATCCCTGTGGCTATTCTGTAACTACCTATTTGTACTTCTTAATCCCCCCACCTCTTCACCCATTCCCCCACACCCCCCCAATCTGGCAACCATCAAAACCCTCTTTGTATCTATGATTCTGCTTCTGTTATTGTTTGCTTAGTTTGTTTTTTAGTTTTAATTGTTGATAGATATGTATTTTTGCCATTTTATTGTTCATAGTTTAGATCTTCTTTTTCTTAAATAAGTTCCATTAACATTTTGTATAATAATGGTTTGGTGATGATGAACTCCTTTAGTTTTTTTCTTGTCTGGGAAACTCTTTAGCTGTCCTTTGATTCTAAATGATAGCTTTGCTGGGTAGACCAATCTTGGCTGTAGGTCTCTGCATTTCATGACTCTGAATATGTCTTACCAATCCTTTCTAGCCGGCAAAGTTTCTTTTGAGAAATTATCTGACAGTCTTATGGGAACTCCCCTGTGATCAACTTCTTTTCTCTTGCTGCTTTTAAGATTTTCCCTTATCCTTAACCTTTGGCATTATACTTATGATGTGTTTTGGAGTGAGCCTCTTTACATCCATCTTCTTTGGGACTCTCTGTGCTTCCTGGACTTGCATGTCTATTTCCTTCACCAAATTAGAGAAGTTTTCTCTCATTATTTTTAAAATAGATTTCCAATTTTTTGCTCTTTCTCTTCTCCTTCTGGCACCCCTATGATGTGAATATTAGATATCTCGAAGTTGTCCCAGAGGCTGCTTATTCTATTCTCATTTTTTTGGATTCTTTTTTCTTCTTCTTGTTCTTATTGGTTGTTTTTTGCTACCTTATGTTCCCATCGTTGATTTGATTCTTGGCTTCATCCACTCTATTGTTGTTTCCCTGTAAATTGTTCTTTATTTCACTTAGTGTATCCTTCATTTCTGACTGGATTTTTTTTATGCTGCTGAGGTCCTCACTAAGTTCCTTGAGCATCCTAATAACCAGTGTTTTGAACTCTGCAACTGATAGATTGCTTACCTCCATTTTGTTTAGCTCTTTATTCTGGAGTTTTGATCTGTTCTTTCATTTGGGCCATGCTTCTTTGTCTTCTAATTTTGATGGCCTCCCTGTATTAGGTAGAGCAGCTTTGACCTTGTGTCTTGGTAGTGTGGCCTAATGTAGTAGGTGTCCTATAGAATCCAGGGGCACAGCCTCTACTATCACCCAAGCTGGGTACTTGTAGTGCTCCCTTTGTGTGAGCTGAGCACACTCTCCTCTTGTAGTTGAGCTTTTGTTGGCAGATCAATGGGGGGGTTTACCCAGGCCAGTCAGCTGCAAGGACTGGCTATGACCACTGACCACCAGACTCCACCCTCCGTGGAGGATCAGCTGTGCAGGGGCAGGGTGGTTGCTCCAAATGGTCTGTACCTGTCCACTGGGTGTGCTGGCCCTGGGGTTTTACAGGTGGTACAGGCCAAGGTCAGCCCCCACCTGTGTTTTGTTTGGAGCCACCCTGCCTGAGCTAAAAAGCTATCTGAGGTGGCTACTACTTGTGCTGAGTTTGGAGATTTGCAGGTAAATTCAAGCTGTGGAATCTAGGCTGGCTGATGCTAGTGCTGGGCCTGGGGCTCACTGAGGCCAGCTGTTGTTTGTTTGATAAGATTTAGGGAGCTGTGAAGCATGAGCCAAGACCAGTCATTCATATGTAAAAGCAGCTTGCTGGGCCTGTAAATTGGGTGGGGTGGAATTTCTGGGGATCTCCGAGATTGATATAGTCTCATATAGGGCACCAACTTGCTAACTCTGTTGCTCTGTGGGGGCTTAGAGTTTAGAAAAGGGACAATGGCCTCTGTTTGCCTTGACACCAGGCTTCAGTTTCTCCCTGTATGCCACTGGTGCCTTCAAGCTGCTACCCTGACACTGAGGCTTATAGGGAGTAGGTGAGTCCATGTATGGGCTCTTTAAGAGGAACTGCTTGGGGCTCCAGAAGTTTCTTCCACTGATTCAATCCCTGCTGGTTTTTGCAGCCAGAAGTTTTAGGGACTCATCTTCCTGGCACTAGAACCCTGGGCTGGGGGCCTGTTGGGTGGCTGGGACTCCTCACTCCTGAGATACACCTCCCAACTTTTTATCCACCACATGTGGGTGTGCGACAAGTCCATTCAGCATCTGTGGCCCTCTTACTAGTCTGGATGGATGTGGTTTCTTTAATTCCGTAGTTATCAGACTTCCATTCAACTCGATTTCTGATGGTACTAATGGTTGTTCTATATTTTAGTTGTAATTTTGATGTGGTTGTGAGAAGTGGTGAGCCATGTCTGTCTATGCTGCCATCTTGACCAGAAGTCTGAAATATATTTTGAAATCAAGAAGTATGATGCTTTCAATTTTGTTCTTGCTCAAAATTGCCTTTGGCTATCTGGAATCTATTGCAGTTTCCTATGAATTTTAAGATTGTCTTTCTATTTCTGTAAAAAACACCATTGGGATGTTTACAGAGATTGCATTGAATCTGTAGGTCACTTTAGAGAAAATATTTATAAACAATACATCTGCTAAAGGTTTAATATCCAAAATAGATAAGGGATTTCTACAAATTAGCAGAAAATAGATGAACCAATTAAAAGGGTAAAAGAACTGAATAGAGATTTCTCCAAAGAAGATATACAAATGACCAATAGATATACAAAAAGGCACTCAGTAACACTAATTATCAGGAAAATACAAATCAGAACCACAATGAGCTATCATGTCACATTTGTCAGGCTGACTATTTAAAAAAAAAAAGATAAGTGTTGGTGAGGGCGCGGAGAAAGGGAGCCCTGGCATACTGTTGCTGAGACCATGAAATGGTGCAGTCACAATGGAAAACAGTACAGTGATTCCTCAAATACTAAAAATAGAACTACCATGTAATCCCGTAATCCCACTGATGAGTATATGTCCAAAGGAACTGAAATCAGCATTTCAAAGTATGTCAAGCAGCAACATAAATGAACCTAGAGGACATTGTGCCTATAAATCATAATAGTGCAACTATTTAATATACCAATTCAAAACTACATGTTAAATGTAATAGTAGTAATAATAGTCTTAATGTTCAATGCACATCAAAGAAACAAGAGTTTCTCCCTTCAGACACCAGAACTCATTTCAGGTGTCCGAAGCGCATCACAACTCTTAATTGAGTTGACTTATGGCTACTGTCAAAGGAACTATAAGCAGTGCAGACCCACAAACACAGGACTGACAACTGCAAGGGCAAGACCTCCAATTCCTTGCAAGAAGAGAGTGAAACTAGCAATCCACGGAGCTGTGCTATCTTCTGAAAGAATAAAAAGAGAGTGGCTTATTATTTTCAGGAAAGGGTACTTTGGTGAATAACCTTTCTTCTCAAATATGAATCACCTTTAGCTTTCTGAATCACTATGGCCTTCAAGTTAAGAAACTAGAGCGAGTAGAGAGACTGGAAGGCACCAGGGACCCTTGAATACGGACCAGAAGCCAGACACAGATGGAGGTGAACCAAATAAATACTCAGTTTCTTTATACCCAGGTGAGCTGAGGCTCTGGGGATTTGGGTGATTTCTGGAGGATGTAACTTTGGATCAGAGAAGTTTCCAGAAATGTGTTTGGAACCACTGCAGAGGGAAGAATTCTGAATGTCCAGGAACCTACTTGAGCAGGGTGAGCCCTTCCAGAACTGTATAAAACTGAATTTCCATCAGTATCTTTTGGGACTTTCTGAATAACTGCCATCCTCTGGACCCCTGTATTTTTTCCTGCGCATTTCAAAACACCTAGAGTAGATGTTCCTTTGGAAGAAAAGAAGGCCAAGGTCAAAACAAAGTCCCCAAAGCAGTTGTGCATCCCTGGAATCCCCAAGGATCCAGCATGATCCTGGTGTTTTCCAGAGATTCCTTGAGTGTCATGAAATGGGGCAATTTGGACCCAGTGGTCCAGCCTCTGACCCTCAGACCCCAAGGCAAGCCCACTGATTAACTCAGGAGCAAAATGCCCTTTCTGTATTGCCAGGTGTTGTTTTCATGACTCAGCCTGATGTACAGCAAAAGGCATTAAATCAGGGCTCCATTCCAAGGAAGAGGCCTTACTCATGCCTAATTGCAAGTAAGAAAGCACAAATTTATTTCCAAATGGGAGGCAGTGTATAACCTCGGAACCATTTCAATGGTCCCGTAGCTGAGGGCCAACTGAGATTTTAGCTTCATTCATCTTTCGGAAAACTACTCGGCCACATACTTCAGCTGGAGTTTGCAAGCAAAACAAGTAATGAAGAAAAGGGACGAATTTTAAAGGAGAATAAAACAACCACAACAAGACAAACAGCCCTGAATCACAAATTAGAATGCTCCCACTGGCAGGGACACAAAGGTAATATTTTCACGAGAATGAATAGTCCCAGAAAAATGTGTTCTCCAGTATCAGACACAACCAGGCCTTTCCTTCCAGATGAGACATGAATGTCTCCTTTCTCCACTTCATCTTTTTCAGTTATCCAAACAAAATTGTAGCAGCAGAACAAATAATGAATTTAGTCCATTATAGGTCCAATATTTCCTCATTAATGTGTTAGCTCCCTGGCAGTAGTCAAACAGGGCGCTCTGACTCCAGAATACTCCTTTTTTTAAAAAAAAAAAAATCACCTTTAGAATTCCAGTGCCACCTAGTAGCTAATTATATTTTACTTCATTTTCAAGGAGGAGACTTTGAAACCTTAAGAGCACATTAATTTCATCCTAGGGAACCTTCTGGAGGCTTTGTATAATAGCACCAAGGCAGATGGCTGTTTCAATGTTCTTTCTCTGTTTGTCAGAACACTTTCACTTCAACTACTCTGCTAAGAGGCTGTTGTTTTAGTTCAAAGTATAAATGAAGGACAGGATCCCCACATATGAACTAATACTTGCTTAACCATCTTCATTTCCCCAATGCCATGTTCAAGAGCTCTGTACTCCTTTCTTTAGCTGTCACATTGTTTCTGAGTGCAACGTATGCCAGGGTCTAGTATTTGGCCTCGTGTTGCTCATAACTATGCTTTAAATGATGCTTTTACTTTCATCTGAGGCGAAGGGGCAAGCAGCAAAGGACAGAGTGTGGCCTGGTGGGGTGTGGTTGGCTCAGGTCAGTTCTTGGACCTTGAGTTGCTGCTCTCTACTCCAGAAACCAGAACAACTGATTCTCCTCTCTTATGTAACCATATGTCACCCTGGGTGGGATTTAAAATAAATGTAATTACAAAATCAACCCCAATAAGAGAGAGAGAGAAAGGAAGAGCAGGAAGAAGGAGGAGGAGGAGAAGGGAGAAGAGGAAATGAAAAAAGAAGAAGATGGGAGCAAAGAAGAGGTGAGAAGGGAAGAGGAAGAGAAGGGAAGAGAAAAAAGGTAGAAAAATTGTCCCTGTAGAAAGACCTGGACATGCACCTGGGACAGCCATCGCCAGTGCTCGCTGCTCTTGGCTGTAGGCAATAGCTGGGTACGATCCAGTGTGGTCAATCATTCACCTCCAAAACTATCATACAACTTGAGGTTGCAACACAGAGCCACAGCATCAAAGCTTGAGGAGCGGTGAAGAGAGGAAGAATAACATCTCAGCTCCTTGAATGTTACTACACCTCTGCATTTGGAAAGATTTTAAAGTGCCCTTTATTACTTCTTATCTTTCATTTAACTGACCTTCATTTTTCCCTTCCCTTGTCTCCCCGTCACTTCCTCTTGAGAACACACTCCGTGGTGTATCTAAAGGTAGGGATACAGTCTAAGCCATGGAGGATGGTGGGAGGCACCTCCCACACCTGCCTCCTTCGCCCGTCCTTCCCACCAAACTTCCCAGCCACCTCTGCTCCTGCCCGTGGCTTCTGCAACACTAGTTCTAATGGTAGACCCCATAATTTCACAACCAAGTTTCCCAACCTCACTCTGCCCTTTTGCCCCTTTCAGAAAAGATTTTTAGCCTGCCTAGAGTGCCTAAAGATCTAAATGCCATATCTCTTTCTAATCCACCTCTTCATCGCCATTGCCCTTGGATCCATTCAATTAACCCCACTCAGAGCAAAGCTCTTTACCCTTTAGGTGCTTAGTAACAGCATTGGTCCCAGGCCTGCCAAAATAATATCTTTGCGGACTTGATCCTGGGAGCCCTCCGCTTTTTTCTTGGTGTTATTATATAATAAAGCTCTCTTTATAAGATTGTTTTTCAATTGAGGGTTTGAAACAGAGAGGGGGACGGCAAGTCCTATTTACCTTCACAGTTTCATACCCATTCATCTCGAGAGGGAGCGTGTGTCTCTTTTGGACCACGGGGCGCTGCAGAGCAGAGCCAGGAAGCACAGAACAGTGTTCTCCTTCTGCTCCCCCATAAACCAGGCCCCGTGGCCCGGGCCAAGCGAGGCGGCAGCGTGCCGCTCGGCATAGCAGCTAAGCCTGTGGTCTCCCCTCCCGGCCTCCCCAGGAAACACAGCCTAGAACTATAGTTGATCCACCTCTGAATATAAGTGTTATACTGTCTTTCTGCGGCCAACACCCCCGCCTCGCCACCCCAAAGTCCTTCTGGATTTTTTTCCCTTTACAAGCCCCGCTGAGACGTCTCTCTGCTCAGTCAACATGGCAGTTGTCTCTGGCTGGGCCCTCCAGGCAGTAAATAGGTCAATGTGACAAAAAGGTTCCAGTTGCTGTTGCTTCTTGCTGCAGGTGGCAAGCAGGTCCCCGTGTGTGGTTCTCAGGAGGCTCTCCTTATTATGCCAGCGTATCTTCCCCGTTCTTTCTTCCTTTTCCCCCTCTGGCCTCTGGCCCATTTCTGTGGAGGTAAGAGTGTCGTTTCTTCAACAAATAAAGGATTTCCTCTGCGCACTCATAGGATTGGTTCAGCGCCACTGCTTTAATATTTCTTTTCCCCATTTAGGAGTTCTTTCCAAAAAGCACTGCACCACAAGTGCTATTGGATGGCAGGCTGTTTTTTAAAATTTCATTCTGAGGACAAGCACTTGGAAAACCTCAGTCACCTGCCTGTGCCTGGGTTCTCACCAGGCTGTGGACTTGCTTATTCAGAAATTGAGTTATTTTCTTTTATCTACCCTTTCATTAGGACAGGGATAGGCATGGGGTCAGAATTACAGCATTGGATTTTACAATGGGTCGGTTAAGCCTCTTCTCTCGGGAAAGGATGTTACGGAAATGGGAGAGATAAGTTTTTTTAAGTTTTGAAATAATCTGTAAGTACAGAAACCATTTGTTGAGTGCTTCCTTCAAGCACTGGGCTACAGGCTTATATACACTGCTTTATTCAATCAATTCAATAATCTTATGAGGGTCTCATTACTATCTTCATTTTACAGATGTATACATAGGCTCATACTAAGGAACTGCCTACAGGCTCAGAAAAGAAAATATCAAAGCAGAAGTATGAATATAGATTTTATTGAATCTAAAACCTGTTCTACTAGGTGCCCTGCCAAAGAACCTCCCTTACTGATAAAATGACATTATTGGAGTTGGCCTACCTATCATAATGGTCATTGAGAATTTAAGGCAACATAGCTGCCAGCATTTTTTTGCTATATCTATCTATCTAATTTGTAAAAATCTGGACTACTGATCCCCAGGTCACTTGAATATGCTTTTGCCCCTCCTGCATTATGTAAGGCCCATGTGCTAAATTCGGGTCATCTGTTGACTCCTGTGCCTGTCACATATCAGTGTCATAACCTGTCCCCTTACCTCAGACCCCTAGCCTGACAATTGCAAAACTCTCTCAAATACAGCATGAAAATACTTCATAAGTGTCACCTGCCTGACATGCTGAATGTTCAGCACCGTGCTGCTCTGAGTTTTTTCTCCTAAGACGCTTCAGCCTGTGCTCAAATGCCTCATCCACTCCCCCGCACTTCCTGTGACACAGTTTTGGTAAAACTGCACAAGGGAGACTGTCCTCTCGTCCAGAGAATGACCTCGGTCCCCTTCCACCCGTAAACTGCCCAAATGCACGTGAACATGTGGGAGGCTTCCACTCAGGAGGTGTGGAAGACTTTCAGAGTTTGTCTATTCCCACTGGGTCAATCATTAATGTTAGCAGTACATGTAAGTATGGTTATTTCAGTGCATGTCTCACATGTACAATCTCAACCTTCACCACGAAAGGCAGGTAGATGCCATCTCAGTTTACAGGCGGGAAACTGAGACTCAGAGAGATCAGATACCCTTCCAAGAGCTCACAGCCAGGCAGTGATAGAGCTGGCGGTCGACTCTGGGTCACTGGCTCCAAATCCCTACCACTCTCCTGGTCAGCGGACACTTCTTTCCTAGATCTTTGTAAGGATCTATTATAGCACAGGCTGAGATGTGTCCTTTCGCTTTTCCCTGCAGGCAGGGCTCCCAGGGTAAACAAAGAGAGACAAAGTGAAACTTAAAGCCCAACCAAATGTGTTAGAAAACGTTACAGAGATGAGCCATTATCAATGTATAGGGGTTTTTATTCTTGTTTTTCCCTTTTTTTTGGAGGGCAGTGATTCTGCTGACCCAATCACTTATAAAGTTAATTTTGAAATATTTGAGCTAGTAATCCATGAAATATGCTATTTATAGAGGTTGATTTGAAAAATCTAAGTTGTAGCAATAATAGACATAGTAAATTATGATAAATGTATACATATGTATATATGTGTGCATATGTGTGTATATATGTATACACACACACACAGATGCACACATATATCCTAGGCATTTTGCATCTTGGAATAACAGCGAGTAAGTGGCAAAATCAATTGCAGACTCAATTTTGTCACCTGTACAATGGGGTAATAATATCCCTCACAAAACAATCATTGTAAGAATTAAACATAATGGTGTATGTAAATTTCTGGACATAATGCCTGGCATGTAAATCCTTATTAATGATACTTTTAATTATCATTTTTTTCTTCTCTTCATTCTCCTCTCCTGTTGTATCTTCTGTGTCTTCTTTGTGTTCACAGTCTTATTCTCATGCCTGGTATTTTCTGACTCCTTGCTGTTGTTTGTGATGTTCTCTTCACTGGGAAACTTCAACCCTCCAGTTCTGCCTCTTTAATCGCACACTATGCATTGTGATAACTCCCCCAAATGCTTTCCACTGCAGAGGGTAGGCGGTCTACTCCAACCCTGAGAATTCCTGGTCCTTTGCAGAGATTGGTATAGGAAAATTTGTATGGCCCAATCCTGGCCAATGAGATGTAAAGGGAATGACTTCATCTTTCCAGTGTTGAAGACTGTCCCTCACCTCCATTTGGACATGGCTGTATCTGGATGAGATGCCTGACTGCTACCATCCAACCAAAGATGAAAGTGGAGAGAGAGGATGGAGGATGGAGGAGGGGACAGAGAGAACCTGACTAATATCATGAATTATTCACACTGAGCCTGGAGCCCCTCTTTACCTGTGGTCTTTTTATCACGTGAAACAAAAATATTTTCTTAGTGAAGCCAGTCTGAGCTGCAGCTTCCTTCTTACAATAAAGATATACAAATATTTTTTCCTAACTTTGTATGGTGACAGATGTTAACTAGACTTATGGTGGTGATCATTTCACTATATATAAATATCAAATAATGTATATCTAAAACCAATATAATGTTATCTGTCAGTTATATCTAAAAAATAGGCTATCTCTGGTTGTTGGCATTTTCCACTACATCTGTCAGGAATACAGTCTCTCACAAACAGCAGATGATCTGACTATTACAACTTAGAGATTTTTCTTTTAAAAAAAAAGGTACTAAAATATTCACTGTCCTTCAAGGCTAAATGCCAATGCCACTTTCTTGGTGAAAGTGTCTGGTTGTAACGTGTTCTCTCTCCCCTCGTAACTTTTGGAGTCTCCCTCTCTCCACTGCACCTAACACAGGCCGCAGCCACGTCTGCAGGTACCGTTGTCTCCCTGGAGAGGTGTCTGCTGCCGGCAGTCACTGCATCGCAGCCCTGTCTGCATCCCCCAAGGCGGATTTGGTGCCCTGTGCATGCCATGGCGATCTGCTCAATGACACCCGTTCACAGACCTCATCTGTTATTTTTTTGGCTTGTGTATATTGATTTTTTATAGTTTGGATGGCATTCAGTGATCCTGTTAAAGGACTGTGGTCCTGGCACATGGGTGTGCAGATTCCCTCCCAAATTCCCTGGTATAAGAATATTTTTTAAAAATCAACTCATTAGAGGGGGAGCTCGAATGGGCTACGATCAGCACTCTCTGATAGAAGACAGCCTAAGAGGTTAAGAGTTTAGGAGAGGAAGAGAGATGAAATCCAGGTGCTTGGCTTAATGGAACCTACTAGCAATGCCAGTGGACATCGCTGAGCACTAATGTTTTCCAGACGTACGGATGCCCTCATGTGTGATAAAGCTGAATGGCCGTCGCTTTGCTGATATAGTTACCAGGCAGGAGGAGGGAACATTCACAGATTTATTTTTCCTGCAACCGAAATAGTCAGTAAATTCTATTCTTTCTTTTATCGGAGCCACCTCCTTATTTTTCAGTCTCCAAATACTGGGGGCAGGGCGCATTTCTAACTAACTGGGCATGGCAGCATCTCAGCACTTGCTTTGCTCTTCAGCAAACACTTCTTGCTGCCCCTCGGGCAAGCATCCTAGAGCCAGGGCTCCCTTTCCTCAGTGTCTGCTGGTAGACAGGCGCTGCACGTGCTCCGTGGGCACACCCCGTGGCTCCCGAAGTTAGTGGACAAAGCAAAATGGTTGACGTTGGAGACCATTGGGTGTCGATGTTACTCGCTTCTGTGCTTTAACAGGTAAAATGTGGCAGGGATGATACCAGTCACTGAGTGGAAGTGTGTGTGCGCACACACATGAGATATGCTCACTCTCTTTTATTAGTAGAAGGGGAGACAAAAACAACAACACTTGCAAAATAATGTCAGAAGTACTATCATGGTAAGAAAAGTAACACCACAAAGGTCAGAATCATCAAATCATGTTAATCCTTTTATGTTAAAAAAGCCATACCCTTAGAAAGCAGAAAAGGGAAAGCAGCAGTTCTTGGTACTTTGCAAATAAAATATTTAAAAATTCAAGAAAACAAACTTAAACATCACTAAATAAAATGGCTTCTCTAGAATGGGACCGCAAGATTACATTTTCCCTTTGTGGAACCCTATGGAAAAGAAAACAGTTAAGACTTAGCCTTGTTACAGCACATATGTGTTAGTATGCTTTCCAAGTTTAAATTGATAGATGATTTTTTCATTCACTTAATAAAGAAGTGCAATAACACATCTTTGAATGAGTTAAGTGTAAATTAACCAGAAATACTTGTGCTCGGTAATGTCGTTTATAAAATAATTTAGTTTGGTCAGGGTTTGCTAATTTAAACAAGGTGGCCTAGCCTGCATGTGACATGCTTGCCTTGACTAAGAGATCCTTGGCTACTAGCAGCAGAATTTCCAAAGGATATCCCAGAAGACGCAGACATAGTAGCGACATTATCATAACAGGCTCCACGGTCATCACTCACCAAGACCATCCTGGTCCCTCTACCCTTTCATTCAGAAAACAGTCTGTGGAAGGAAAAAAAAATGAGGGAGTAGTTGGAAGAACTTGCGAGAAATGGAGCATCTACATTTCTTGGAATCACTGCTTTTCCTGTGGAGTTTCAGCAAGTGTCTTAATTTATTATATTATCTTTGCTTTTATGTTGCCTTGGGTGAGACTCATTTCCACCTTTCCCTTTGAGTCATGCGGAACGGCTACTCCTGGGAACGATGACAGCGGGGGGCTGAGTCATCCAGTCAAGAGGGAAAGAAAAGCTGCCTCAGATGATCATCGTTTCTCCAGACGCCATGGCAGCGTTCAAGTAGCAGTGGTTATAAATTAACCAGCGCAGGTCCTTTCCTCCCCGCGATGGCAGAGTCACACAGAAAAGCGATCAACAACGACGCACCACGCGTTTATTGTGTGGGGCGTCTTGTGGCTACAAAATATCTTCCTGCCTTCAACAAATTGGCCAAGCAGTTCCAGAGACAAGCCCTAGACAGACACACGGGTTAGCAAGTACAGTGTGGGGATCTCGCTCTTCAGTCCTCTGCCCTTTTAACAAATGGTTTTTTTTCTACTACCACACTCAACTGAACACAGACCAGGAGCAACGTGTAACAGGACTAACTAGCCAACATTCCTCAGGAATTAGTTAACACTCCTCAAGAGAATTCTTGATCCATGGAGTACGGTCTGCTTGAATGTAGCTGGAGAAGCAAGAAAATAGTCAGAATGTCCTGACCCCACAGACACCAAAGAAGGTGAGTCCAAGACAGCAGGCATCAGAAGCGTGGAATGCTGAATTGACCCGTGGCTTCTTTTTTCAAAGTGCTCGTCTCTTGTGTCTCTCAATCCTGTCTCCTCCATTAAAAGACCTTTGAGTTTAAAACTCTTCACTGCCCCACCAGCACACGCACAGACCACCCAGTACACAGTGCTGTCAGGGAGACATTCTACAATTCACCCTTATACGCCAGGTCCTTTTACTTCCCAGCCACCGCTCTCTGCCATTCAAGGCTGCTCACGCAGGCGTGCTAATGCAGTCCCCAGCGCTGGCCTTCGTCTTCTCATGAAGTTTTGTGCCTTCTGTCCTTGCGATGACTAACCTCTGAAGGCGTTGGGGTTTGGCTCCCTCGGTGTTTCACTGAGAACTGCTTTTTAAATGTGTCGGTGTTGTAACTGCTGAGCTGCTCTTTAGCAAATGTGACAGGAACGGATATATTGCACAGATTGAAACCAATGACTAACATAAAATTATGGCGTATTTATGCAAGATGTCACTTCACATTAGCAGAAATACTTGAGGCTGAACCTACCTGAAATACACTTATAAAAACCATAACAATTTACTCAAAGACATTTGTTTCCCACAAATGATCTACAAGTAACTCTGTTCTGCTTCTCTAGAGAAAGATGAGCTGAGATATAAAAAAAGAAAAAAGAATGGTTTTAAAAGAGTGTTTAGGTTATAAAATCACAAGATGATTTTGTTTTGTGGCTCATAAAAACATTCATAGGGCAATTCCTAGCAAATGACTTTCAGTTCTGTGTGCTAAGGAGGCATCAGTGGGTAAGTGTCTAGTTTTCTTTTTCCAAAGTGACTTTTTTCAAGGACACAAAGCTAGTTTGCCTTTATAGGCTTTGAAGTGTCTATTTAAAAAACTGGTCTTTCGACTTAAAAATTATACATACCTATCACTCAGATAAAATACATTCAGATTTTTCAATAATAATAGGTAAGTTTATTGGCTTCAAAACAACACAAGTTTTAAAAATAGACCAAAATATTATGTTTTTATCTTGGGGTGGTGAATAGAAGAAATTATGATTTTTTTTAAGGATTTTATTTATTTATTTTTACAGAGAGGGGAAGGTAGGGAGACAGAGAAGGAGAGAAACAGCAATGTGTGGTTGCCTCTCACATGGCCCCCACTGGGGACCTGGCCCGCAACCCAGGCATGTGCCCCGACTGGGAATCGAACCGGGACCCTTTGGTTCCCAGCCCGTGCGTGCTCAATCCACTGAGCTACACCAGCCAGGGCAAGAGATTATGATTTTTGTTTCCTTGGTGATTTTCTGTATTTTCCACATTCTCTACATCAAGAGCATATTTCTTTTATAATCAGAAAAAAAATTATTCATAAAGTTAGCTTATGTGTACTCTGAGGATGTTCAGCAGCACCATTATTCTTTCTGAGAAAACCCAAAATTCTCTTTTGAGAGGAAAAAAATAAGGTTTATATAAGAATTATATAACCAGGGTCTGGCTGGCACCCTATTGAAAGAATTTTCTTTGAGTGACTTTTATGATCCAAAATATTAATTTAGCACATTTCAATTTTCTCTGCTCTGGGAGGCGCATGAATTTCCTCTCACTGACTTCCGAGGGGTTCTGTGCGTGAGCGGGGTACTCAGAGAACGGGGCTGAAACCTGGCCCGGCGGGCAGCCAGCACCTCCCTCATGGCTCTCTTCGTGGTCTGCATAGCGCAGGGTTCTTTTGGGCCAGGAAAACATTTGTTTATTAAGTTTTCCTTAAAAAGCCTGTGGAGCTTTAAAGAGGACTTCTTTAGAGAAACAGCATGCAGGGGGTTTTCCTAACACAAAACATTTGAGAAAATGGAAAGGTTTTACACACCCATTTCCTTCTCTCAATCAGAGTAATGTTACGCACCCAAGTTGGACAAGAGACCTGGACAAGTCTCTTGATTCTTTTTAAGGCTCTTTTTAAATGGGTAGCCATTAAAAAATTATTCTACATGTTTGTAATGTAATTACAAATCCCAGCCTTTTCTCTGCCTTGAGGATTTTCTCCTTTATTCCTATTAACCTTGTTAGTTCAGGTAATAGTATAAAACCTGATTTAACAGTTACATATTGATGGATAAAAGTTAAAAGTTAGATTCTTCTGGTTTCCATAGTTTCCCTCCAGCTCCAGAAGGAACTATTACCAGGGAATCAGCAAGTCCTATTTCTCTAAATACATGATTCAATATTTGCTTTTTTTTTTTTAGACAGAAGGGAAGGGAGGGAGAAAGAGAGGGAGAGAAACATCAATGTGTGGTTGCCTCTCACGTGGCCCCCACTGGGGACCTGGCCTGCCACCCAGGCATGTTCCCTGACTGGGAATCAAACCAGTGACCCTTTGGTTCGCAGCCCGTGCTCAATCCACTGAGCTACACCAGCCAGGGCCAATATTTGCCCTTTAGCATATGTTGTATTATCAGCAGGACACTACACATGAAAAATCTGATTTTGCCAGTGGATTTTAATTTAGTAATGAAGCAAAAGTAAAACAAAAACCTCCTCTGTGGTTTGTGATTAGACAATTACTTGACTATATGTTTTTTAAGGGCACCTCACCTTTGTTTTATTTTCCTTCTGTTCCTGGGTGTGAACCTCCCTCTAAATGGCAGATGTGAAATGGTGTCAGTTAAGAAAGGACCAGCAGCCTGGGCATCTTTCACACTTTTGTGGGATCCTCTTCCTGGGAGAATGGGTGGGACCTCTGACTTGCTTCGCACCAACAGGATGGAGCCAAGGGGATGGGACATAACATGGTAAAATGGATGTGATCACACTACTCAAGACCATAATGGCCACCGTGAGAGGACACCCTTTCCTCCTTGCTGGCTTTAAAGAAGTAGCTGCCATGCGGCGAGATGACCCATCTCGAGGGCCATGTGGTAATAAGCAGCTGAAGAGGGCTTCTAGCCAATACACAAGAAGAAACTGTCAGTTTCACAGCCTGTAAGAAACAGAACGCTGCCAACAATCACAGGAGCTTGAAAGTGGATCCTTCCCCTTTGTGGAGACTGCAGCCCCGGCCGCCACCTTCAGAGCAGCGTGGAGGGGCCCTGAAGCTGAGCCCATGCTCCTAATTCACTGGAACTATAACATAGAACAAGTCGTTTTTTAAGCTAAGTTTGTGATGATATTGTGATGAAGCAGATATAACTAATAGAGAGGATGTAGTCAACAAGAGGAATGTCAAACCAGAGGTGGTGATGAAGCACAGGGTGTTATCGCAGAAAGAGGTGGGGGAGGGAGGGTGAAGGAAGGGGTCAGTGGAAATGAGGACAATTCAGAGGAACAGGTTGAACTGTCTGTTCCAAGAAGTCCAAGAAGTTATACATGCAATGAGCTTCAGGCTTAAAGACAGGTGATGAAAGAAGGTCCTGGGAAATCTCAGCAGCGCACATGCAGACAGGTGTGGTCTCAGATTGGTAATGAGAGGATGAGCACAACGCAGGGACATCTGCACTTAGGATAAAACAATAATCCCAGCCTTCGGAGTCACCACAGACAACTGATTGAGCATGTATTTGTGCCATGGCTCTGTCATTTACAAGCTATGTGGCCATGAGAAATTTCTTCAGCTTGCTGAGGTTTTATTTCTTATGTACAATGCATTTTTTCATTGTAGGGTTTTGCTACAATGATTAAATGAGATGATGTATGCAAAACAGTTATTGAGCACCTGACATGAAGGGCTCAAATGTGCTCTTTCTATTGGCCTTTCACACAAGAAATTTCATGTCACAAAAATAATAGATCAAACGAATTCAAAGACTAGAGGGAAATATCACATAGATGTTGAACAGAGAAAGCTCTTAGAAGAACCTATATGAAAAAAATAGCCATCCATTTATGCAAATAGAATAGGACAAATGGAATTGAAAAATGCATTATGTCCCAGAAGGCATGAAGAAAAGAGAAAAATGCTAGTTTCAAGAGAAATGAGATAAGCCTGGATTACAAACTTACAGAATGCAACACTGAATTTCAGAAACATGATCTCATTTTCCCCCGAGGACATACCAAATCAATATCCATACCTCACAAGATCAACACATTTTTAAAAGTTTCTTTTCCTAACTGTGAGTGCAGACTTTATCTGAGGCCTCTCTCCATGTGCAGTGCTGGCCTTGGGGTTGCGGAGCCCCTTCCTTTTTCAGGATGAAAATAAAGCCGTTCTTCCTCAGGTGCATATTAATCATGCTAAGCCATTCTTTAAAAGCAATAAACAATGCACATATGGTGATTAGGAGAGAATTATTTTTCATAGAAAAATAAAGTCTGGCTCCATATGTTTTGGATTCGTGCTCCCAAAAATAAACCCACAATTCCCCTTTCCCTTACCAAAAAGGAAAAAAATAATCATCTGTTTTAAAGAATATGGAATCCTGACATCTCGGTTAATTTACATTTATAACTGTCCAAATATATTTCAAGAACTAGTTAATATTTGAGAATATGTATTTCAGATATTTTAAATAGAAAAATCACATTTTATGTAAGGTAAACAAACCAGAACACCAAAAAGGTTGAATCTTGGAGAACCTATGGTTTTATGACATACAAGTAGACTTTAAAGTTAGAAAGCTTTCTCTTATATCCAACATTTATTCTAAATTTATGCATGTAAAAATATCTGTAATGTCTACAAAATGCCCAGGTGTTTACAACATTTAATAAATGAAAATGTTTGCAGAACTTCGAGCCCTTGGGTAGGACATAAAACTCAGACATATTTCCAACCAAGAACTGAAGAACCTCTTTATAAGTAAACCGCTCATTTTGAAAATAAATCGGATACATGCTATCCATGAATTTTAAAATGAGGCGGAATCTGTGGTCTCAAACCACACCACATAGATAATTTTTTAATTATATCACATTCTATCAAGTCAGGTATATAGTTGCCTCAGATGTAATGGTTTCTTTGGCCCTAAAATTTAATGACTAAATTTTTGTTTTAGTCTGTTAGAACATTCCTTCACAAATCTCTCTCTCCCCTTCCAGATCAAATAACCATAAAACTATTGCAAATCCACAGTTTTAACTACACGATAAAGGTTTTTATAACATACCATTTTTCCAGGGCAATTATTTATAAGATAAATAGTATTTTAAATATTTATTTGCAAATGTTTAAATAATCATGTATTTAGGTTTGACCTAACTAGTTTCATACTGAATTAATCTTTTATATTTTAAATGATGTTTTGCCAGATTGTCAAATTGCCACAATTGTGCACAGCTTAGTATTTCTGAGGATTAGTTCTATATCTTGATTAAGGTAACCCATTTTGAATAAGTAAGTCTTAGCATTTTTACATTATGCTTGAATTAAACATACCTAGAAATAGAGCATGTTTTCATTCAGTCATCAGTAAACATTCATTTGCATATGTTGTTTTTACGGATTAGTTGCCAAACATGTAGTTAAATGATAAATAGATACTCATCCAGGAATTAAACTTTCCTACAGGGTGGTCTTGACGTGAGTCAAAGCCAGAAAATTAATGCTTAGTTTCCAAAACACCTAATGCACACAAAAGTCATTAATTCTATAGCTGTGTGGGCTTTCAATCCTGCGAATTTATAATGTCTTCCACATTTTGTTAATTGTGTATGTGGTTAAGGTATTGTAGTTTCTCACATCATTTGCGTAGGGTTGAGATACAAATGAGTTAATTTAATGGATGTAATCATTAATTATTGAATCATCTCAGTTGTGATCGTTCTGTTTATGAGGTCATTGCAGGATGCCAACTGTTTTCCATTATTTTATAATTAAGACCCATTTCTGCACACCCTCCAGTCCCAATTAGCTCACCCTTCCAGTTCCATCGAAGGAAAACATATTAGCAAATTACACACTGCAGCTGATTCAGGTATTATAAGAAATTGACATTTTACTAAGGAAAAACTCCAGTGGGTACTATAAAAATAACATTTTAAGTCATGGCAGATTAAATGAGGCTATTTTTTAAAAAAATAAATGTTTGGATCGACCAGACAATTCTAATAGACACAACTGCCAGGCGTCCCGAGAAATCTGTATGAGAGATTCCTGTTGCCAAGCACCTAGGGTTCTCCATCCCAGTCTCTCTCCCACTGACACCAGCTCTGGTCAACGTGCAGAGCTGGGGATGTTCAATGGCACATCAACAGAATCTTGGAGACTCAAATACACTCTGAGATGCAGGGCTGGCTGCACAAAAGAGGTTAGTGACAGTGGCCATCACAGCCCCTGTAACGGTGGCCAGGGGCAGGGAATGTTGCAGATAGAATCCATCTGATTCAGACATGATTCCATCATTCCGTCATGATTCCGACATGATTACAGACCGATTGTAGATATTTAGTAAAGGCCAGTTATTGGTAAGGAAACACAGTAAATGCCATTAGCTCCTGGGTGCTGCTGCTTTTAGGGAATTTATATCTAGCAATAAAATGGTATTCAGCAGAAGAAGTAGGTAAAATGTGTGAAGTATAACAAATAAGGTGTAATTAATATGTAGTCTCTCATTGTTGTTTTATAATTAGTTATATATAGCACAATAATTACAATGAATTATGACTAAATTAAATATAAATGGAATAGAATTAAAATTAATTATAGAATTACAATTCTACTTCATATGATTTAATGAATTAAACCAGTTATTTATATCTACATAGTAACTGAGAGTAAATATCACAGAAGGAAGCTTGAAAAGGCAACACGACCTAAGTAAACAATATACATTTTTTGTGAAACTTATCATCAATACATTTGGAAATGGAATTTTGCTTGTGACACCACAAAAAATGAAGGTCACTATGTGAGGTGATAGATGTGTGATTGTAGTAATCATTTTACAATATATATTAAGTCCTCACTTGCCATCATTGATAGGTTCTTGGAAACTATGACTTTCAGTGAAACAGTATAAAAAGAAGTCAATTTTCCCATAGGCTAATTAGATATAAGCAAGAATTAAGTTCCCACAGCATATTTCTGGTCACAAAATATCACCAAACTTGTAAGTAAAGACCCAAGATGCTTTTAATATCAAACAGTGAATTAAATGTGAGCTATACATACACTGAAGAAAGATGAATATAAACAAGTAAGATCACTATTTTCCAGCCAGGTTGGTGCCAGCTCAAGGTTATAAACTGAGCATATGAATTTATCTCCTCACTCTCCCCAGATCCCATTAAAATAGGAATATACCAGTTAAAAGGGGAGGGCCGAAAACAGAGCAGTGAGAAGAACATGAGGGAGTTTATCAAAGGATGAACTATTTCAACACAGTTCTAGAAGGTGAAAGGCAAGTGGAGGAGCATTTACTGAAGTCTGCTGCCTATTTCCCCATCTTTATATTCAGAATGCATAGCCAGGTGTTACCCTCTAGGCAAAAGAAAAAAAGGAGAAGGGTTTTTTTGTGTGTTTTCTAAATAAATTTAACACACCGTCTAGCATAAACAAGAGAAGTAACTTGCTGTTGGAGCAGGCAGAAAAACACATTCTGAGCGTCGGGGTTCCCCAGGGTCACGAGGAGCCGAGAAGAAGGCCTGCGAGTGGCTCTAGAAACAAAGGGTGGCGGGCAGAGCTCAACAGCCTTGATACGAGAATGGGGGAGCTAGTCAGGATCACTCCTCACAGTGAAGGGCAAACATGGAAAATCATCGAGATGAGCTCTTGCCAGCTACTCTGTGAGGGAACAGATTACGCGAAGCTATGAATCCCCCGCTGACTTGGTGACTGGGCCTGTGAGACCTCACAGTTTTAAAGAAGTTGAGTTAGTCATTAAAAACCTTCTCTCTCACACACACAGAAGATATTGTCAGACTTCTGCTTCTAGCCAAGATGGAATAACAAGGACCAACTTTACCACACCACCTGAGAAAACTGAACTGTCTTTATTATAAAATTGTAACAACGAGAGCTGAAAAACTGGACAAGGTTTTTAGGCATTGCACATCAACTAACTAAGCAGAGGATGTTGATCCCTGAGAGAGAGAAAACATGCAAGGTGAACCTTCTAACTGTCCGAGTTTGCAGCCCAGATTTTCCAGGCTGCAGTACAGGGTCGGGGAACCCAAAGACAACAAGGCAGTAACCTTGAGTTGAGAAGAGATACATGCGGTCTAGAGAGGCCAAGAACTGGAGTTCAAATGCAGAGTCCTGAGAGAAGGCCACTACACAGAAAAAGAGCGGTGGCGATCCACAGAGGATCCCCTTTGAGTTCTCAGCTGAGTAGTTAGAAGCACATATGACTGCAAAGAAATTACCCAAGGAAAGGAAAGGAACCACCTCAAAGGAGCAGATCCTTAGAGCGCAGACAGGTGCAAGGGCATTTCACATTCCAAAAAGCCAGAGGGGAAAACGTAATGATTCAAGGGAAACTGGGTAGAGCACCGGTACAGTGGCATCGCCTGGTGGTAGAGAAAATCAGCCCTAGGTCAAAGGTGATCCTGGTTTCCCCGACAGGGTTCAACAGCAGGCTTGAAGAGGTCAAGCTGTTACTGAGGCATTCAACTGCACTTCAGAGCAGAACTCAAGAATATTTACAGGAATATAATATTAAGCATCCAACAAGATAAAAATCACAATCTTTGGAATTTAATAAAAAATTATCAAGCATGCAAAGAAGTAGGATAATATAAACTACAGTAAAGAGAAAAAAATCAATGAATAAACACAGTCCCAGAAATGGCATAGATAATAGAATTGTCAGACAAGGATGTTAATACAGTTATTTTAACTATATTCCACATATTCAGGAATGTAGCAGAAAGATTAAGCAGGTAAATACAGACTTGAAAAGACTTTTAAAAGACCCAAATCTAACTCTCTGAGATAAAAGGAAAGCATGCTTGAAGTTAAAAAATATATAGGTGGAATAGGTTAAACAGCAGATTAGACACTGGGGAATTAAAGATTAGTGAACTTAAAGATATAGAAACTATCTAAAATAAAATACAGAGAGAATACAGAGTAAACAAAATTAAGAGAGCTCCAGTGACTGTGGAACACTTTCAAGTGGCCTATTATACATATAATTAAAGCTCTCACAGGAGAAGAAAATAATTGAAGAGATAATACAAAAAAATTTCCAAATTTGATGAAATCTATAAACCCACAAATTCAAGAACTCAACAAACCATGAGCACAAGCAACAAGAAAATACAGGTATATTAGAATTAAGGGGCTTAAATCTACCAACAGAGGAAAAATGTGACGAGCAACCAGGGTAGGGTTGTGGGGGGGAGGCACATTATATACAAAGGAACAAAATAAGAATGAGAGCAAGTTCTCATAGAAAAAAAAATCATTTAGACAGTGGAGCAGCATCTTTAAAGTACTGAGGAGAAAAAAATCCCTCTAAACCTAAAATTATATACCCAGCAAAAATGTCTCTCAAAAACCAAAAACAAGGGGTGGTGCTTTCCAAAAACCCCACAAGATGGTGGAAGTGGAGCAGAAAAAAGAAGCGGACCTTCTGCAAGTTCACTGACTCCAGCGCGGATCTCCACCCACCACTCTGTGTGCCTGTGAGCAGCCGATGCAGGTACGCAGCGCACAGCAGTGGTAGCAGCTGAACCCAGGCCTTTGGAGGAGGCAGCACTCTCTGCTGAGTGTGTGTGCACCCAAGAAGGAGGCTCCCCACGCCACCACAGAGAGGCCCAAGGTGGTAAAGACACGCCTGTGGGACATGACTGTCCTGCGGGAGATGGTGAGCAGCGTGGTGGGCACCTACAATAGCAAAACCTTTGACCTGCAGCCAGTTATCAAGCCTGAGATAACCGCCTACAAGGCAGTGGAGTACAGCCGGATCAGCGTGGAGGGGCGTTTCTCCCCAACTTCTTGTTCTGTTTGGGTCCCCCTCCCTGGATCCATAAAGATACAGATTTCTCTTTTAAAAAAAAAGGCAAAATGAAAACTTTTTCACACATACCAAGCTGAAAATAAAATCATCAGAATTAGACACTTGCTATAAGAACTGATAACATATGTTCTTCAGGAAAATTCTATACTAAGGTATGAAGAGCATCAGAAATGGTAAATATGTGTGTAAATATAAAAGACTTTTATTTTTAAATCTTTCTCAAAAGTAAATATCTTTCTAAGGAAAAAGTAATAACACACATTGAGGTTTATAACATATGTGAAGCATATGTACAAGGTGTAGAAGGGAGAAATGAAAGTATGCTATTAAGTTTTTTATATTGAAGGGGCATACTATTAACTGAAGATGCACTGTGATAACCTAAAGATACTCCAAACTCTAATGTAAGCACACACAAAAAGAAAAACTCATAGCCAATAAGGCAGTAACAGAAGAAATGGAATAAAAATAATCTAAAAGAAGAGAAAGACAATGAAAAGGGAATAAACAGTAAGTGGAAGACATAAAAAACAATAAGATGATGGATTTTAAACCTAACTGGATCAGTAATCACATCAAATGTGAAGGGTCAAAACACCTCAATTAAAAGCTATAAATTGGCATAATGACAAAAATAAGCAAAACTCAATTATATGCAACCTACAATAAATGCACTTTAAATACAAAGACAGAAATAAAAATTTAAAAAATTGGAAAATCTGTTAACACTAATCAGAAGAAAGGGTGTCTGCATTAATAACAAAGTAGATTTTGAACAAAAATTATTACCAAGGATAAGGGACACTTTATAAAGACAAAAGGGGCAATAATTCACCAGGAAGACACGACCATCCTAAATGCTCATGTATCCAATTAACAGAGCTTGAATATATATGGAACACAGGCTGATGGAACCCCGAGAAGAAACGGAAAAATCCGCACTAAGGTTAGAGATGTCAGTATCCCTCTGTTTCTCAATAACTGATAGAACTCGTAGACAGAAAACCAACAAGGAGACAGAAGAATGAACACTGTCTACCAAACCGACCTACTCAACATTTATAGAACACTCCACCCAACAACAGCAAAATTCGTTCTTTCGGTTGTACACAGAACGCTTACCAACACTGACCATTGTCCTGCCCATGAAAAAATTTTTAAAAAATCAATTCATACAATTATACTCACTCTGCAATGGAATTGAATTAGAATCAACAACAGAAAGGCCTCCCCCCCCCTCGCCAAACCCTAAGTATTTAGAAACTATATAAAACACTTTAAATAACCTGGGAGTCAAAGAACTCCAAGGGGAAATCAGAAAATATTTGGAAGAGAATGAAACTGAAAACACATTTCCAAATTTGTCAGACGGCGCTGAAGCAGTACTGAGGAGAAAAGGGACCGCACTGAACGCCTGCATTAGAAAACGGGAGGCAGCGCCCTGGGCGGTCCCCCGGATCTGTCTCTCGCTTCAACAGAGTTTGGACGGAACAGACCCAGGGACCTTCTTCCAGCCCCGCACCGCCCTCCAACCTCCCTTCCAGAGGAACCACCTCAGCCATCCTCAGCCTCGGAGACCAGCAACACCAGTTTTTGACTCTAATTCCTTATTGCCGAACAACCACGAGCTCCCAAATTCATCAGAATTATTCCACCGACGTGAAGGCCACGGTCGACCGCCCCGCCACCCTGCACCTGCGGGCTTCCTACACCTACCTCTCTCTGGGCTTCTACTTCCACCGCAACGACGGGCTCTGCAGGGCCTGGGCCACTCCTTCCGCGAGTTGGCCGAGAAGTGCAAGGGCCTCAGCATCTCCTGATGGTGCAAAACCAGAGCCGGGGCTGCGTTCTCTTCCAGGACATCCAGAAGCCTTCCCACAATAAGTGGGGTCAAACTCAGGATGCCAGGGAAGCCGCCTTGGCCTTGCAGAAGCACCTGAAACAGGCCCTTTTGGGTTTGCAGGCCCTGGGTTCTGCCCGCATGGACCCTTAGCTCTGTGACTTCCTGGAGAACCGCTTCCTGGGTGAGAAGGTGAAACTCCTCAAGCAGACGGGAGACCAGCTGACCCACCTCTACAGGCTGGCGGCCCCAGGCTGGGCTGGGCGAGTATCTCTTCGAAAGACTCACCCTCAAGCACAGCTAGGAACCTTGGGAACCCAGAGGCTTTGAGGGGCCCCTCTGCATCCCCCCATGTCTGGCTTCTGCCTGAGCCTCTCCCTGTGACCACCAGGCAGCCTTTTAACCACCCTGGAGCCCTCTCCTGTGCATTGGACCAAATGGAAACAATAAGGCTTTTTGCAGGAAAGAAAGAAAGAGCAAGAAAGGAAAAAGAAAGGAGAAAGAAAATGAGAGCAGTCCCAATTATTTACTTTAGTTTCCATCTTAAGAAACTAGCAAAACCAGAGCAAATTATACCCAAAATAAGCAGAAGAGAGTAAATACTAAAGATCGGAGGGGAAATCAATTAAATAAAAAACAAAAACAATGGACACAATGAAATCAAGAGGTAGCTTGTTCTTCGAGAAAACTCATTAAATTGATAAACTTCTAGCCACACTGATCAGGAAATAAAACACAAGATACGCATTAGCAATTATCATTGCTACAGATTACATAAATAAAAAGAATCACAAGGAAACATGAACAACTTTATGCCCACAGCTGAAATGGACAAATTCCTCAAAAATATGTCGCCATCCCGTCTCCAGAGAACTGTTCTGGGTGCCCGGGGGGTTATGTCTCCCTAGGGAGCAACAGGAATGATGACTGTCACATGGGTTAGAAAAATCGGTGCACCCCACCCCACTCTTGCTTCAGGGGAGAACAGACTCCGTGGTGCAGTTCGCGTTCCAGAGGTCCCATGGGATCAGGCTGAAGCCAGGCACCAGCTTCCATCCTTAGCTTCGTCCTTGCTTAGCCACCTTCTCCTGCTTCTTGGCGTACTCCTTCAATAAGTTACTTGCCTAAGTCTCCCTGTTTGGGGCTGGCTTAACAACCTGACCGAAGATGGGGCACCAGAGGGAGGCTGGAATGCAAGGATGGGAGCGGGGCCTTAATTCTTGCTTTTACCTTGCTTTCCTGCCTGTGCCACCCTGGCAGGGAGCCCTTGTCTTGAGCTATGGATTAAATTGTGTTGCCCCTCCCCCACCAAAAAAGAGGTGGTGAAGTTCTAACCCCCAGCACCTGTGACTGTGACCTTATTTGAAAATAAGGTCTTTGCAGATGATCTAGTTAAGAGGAAGTGTATCTTAAGCCACTGTGAGTGATGCCCTTATAACAAGGGGAAGTGTGGACAGAGACAGATACACGCAGAGGGAACACGAGGGACAGACCCTGAGAACACCATCGACAAAACGAGGACAGGAACCCCTGAGGCTGCTCGAACCAGCAGGGAGGCCCGGACAGGTTCCCCGCTCATACCCCTCAGAAGAAACCAACCCTGCCCTCCCTTGGATCTCAGACTCCCAGCTTCCAGAACTGCGAGAGAATACATTTCTGTTGCTTTAAGCCACCAGGTGTGTGGTGCTCTGTTAGGGCAGCCCTAGGACACTAATACCTCCTGACAGTGGCAGTTGGTTCCAGTCTCGAGTTTTCTTCTAACGCTCCCATAATCAACTCATTTCACCAACTGGGGAGTGTCCACGCCCCGGGGCAGCGGCCCCATCTCCTCCGTCCCACCAGGGCCCCCCAGTCAGCTTCTCGGCTGTCAGCCCTGACCTGCCTTGTTCCCCAGTCCCCAGGGCTGGAGCTGCTCCGGGCAGTTAGTAGTGTCCCCCACTGCTCCCTTTTGTCTCCTTCAGCCTCCCGCTCCCCATTCAGCCAATCCCTTATTTACAATTCATTCTGTGGAAACAGGAACGAACTAGCAGAGTTTCTTTCTCTCCTGCAAGACCCCGAGCGACCACCATCTCACTCACAGTAAAAGCCAAAGCCCACGACATAGCTGAGAAGAGCCTTGCTCTCCAGGCTCGTGGCTCCTTCTCTGCCCTCCTTTCTCGTCATTTCCTCTGTAGCCCACTCAGCTCTAGCCCCCTGGGTCTCTTTGCGAATCCTTAGACATGCCAGGCATGCTTGCTTCATGGTTTTTCACTTGCAGTTTTCTGTGCTTGCCGACGTCCACGAGCATGTGACCTGCTGCCGACAGTTTCCCCTCATTTCCGTGCCCTGGCCTGTGCCCACACCTTTGTGAACACCTTTGCCGACAATGTACAGCCACGTGCTGCCTGGTGACGTTTCAGTTAATGACAGACCGCATGCACGGCGATGGCCCAGCGAGAGTGTCATGCAGCTGAACAATTCCTCTTGCCTAGTGACGCTGTAGCCATGGTAATGTCACCACGTGTGTCACAGCGCAAGGTATTTATTTACTCAAGTGTTGTTACCGCCGATGTAAACAAACCTACTGTGCTGCCGGTTCTACAAAAGCACAACACGCACAATCAGGTATGGCCCATACCGCTTGATAATGACAGTGAACGACTGTGTTACTGCTTTATGTATTGACTACGACATGCTCTTTATTGTCAGAGTGTACTCTTCCTACTTGTACACATGTTTTCTGTAGAGCCGTGTGCCGTGGGACGCCAGCAGCCACCTTGCATGTCCCGTGCTCCCCGAGTCTCCTGATTGCGTCACTTTCTCTTGTGCTGGATTTGATCTCGAGTTGTTCTGGGCAGTGATGGGCCGTGCAGGTGGCAGGCTCGGGGCTGTGGGCCCGACCGGGAGCCTTGGTGTGCGGTAGGCTGTGGCATCTCCGTTTGTGTGTGCGCGGTCTACGTTGTTCACATGACCCATTTCTCTGAACATGTCCCCAGTGTAACCATTGTGGAAGTGTAAAACTTTGGAACTCTCTCACAGTCCCCGTGCTCTCCTTCCCATGAGCCCTTGCCTTCCCCACACTTGTCTTCTGGCAGACTTATTTTTCTTCCCCCGATGGCACGTGAGCTCCGTGAGACAAGCTTTGTTCACTGCAGCGTCCGCAGTGCCCACAGCAGGGCCTGGCACACAGCAGAAGCCAGCTTTTGACAAAAAAGACGGAATGAGTAACTAGAAAAAAACCCACCAGTAGCCTGACCATTGTGTCACTGTCTGAATTATAACCAATCTCTAATTTTTAAAAGGCGTGAACTTATTCTTTGGCTGTGTTGCTGCCCCTTCTCTGTGGAATCACACTTGACAGCAATTCTCCTGAAATTCCTCAGTGATAATGTGCATCATCTTCCTGTTTAATAGTTTAAAACTGTACAATGCAAATGTCTCCTCCATTGTCAACCTCTAAAAAGTGCTCCGACAAACAAGATTGGCCAGTCAGCAGCATTTGCTGAGAGGGTGCCATTGTGTGATGACATTGAATGGGACTCTCTTCTGGGGTCACCAAAGAAGGGAATGTCATTCCTGTCCTGGTGGAGCTTACCATGTCATGGATAGTCAACTCCCGCATAAGAAAAAAATCGCAGGGTTATCAACAACGCACAAATAAAAATAATGAAAAGGTACCACATATGTGCTGATTGGATGAGACACCATGGCTGGTGGGCCATTTGAACTGGAATAAATTCCTAGGAGTTGAGTGAAAAGCTGAGATTTAAAGATCTATGAGGATAAGGCAGAAAGAAGAAAGGGGACATGCAAAAGGAAATGACAACTACATGAGCATAACTTCATTGGTTCCCTGGTCTCTGAACTACACAATGAACTTGGCCTATAGCCTCCTTCTCTTCGTTACCCGACTGTGTTCTGTGCTTTCCCTTTACTGTACCGTGTTCTGTTTTGAATTCAAATGGTTTTGTACCTTCAATGCCATGGCGGAGTCACTTCATAAACTCCTTCCAACTCATCCTCGGGTCTCAGCTGAAATGTCGTTTTCACAAAGAAGCTTTTTCCAGTTACTTAATCTGAAATGAGTGTGCCTTGTTTTTCTCTATCTTGGTATTTCTTTCATAGCTTTTACCACAGTTTTAACCACAAATTTGTGACTCTATCATCTGTCTTCCTTGCTAGACTATTAACTTCCTAGAAGCAGGGTGCTTGTATGTTTTCATTACTGTATACAGATTACTTAGCACAGTGCCTGACAATATATATTTGTAGAAATGGAATGTAATAGTGCATACATCCATGGAGTCCAGAAATGTATATGCAAAACTGATTGCAATACTGAAAATAATTTTATTTTCAACATTTACCAAATTTAAGTTGGGCTAACTTCTGACACATAGAGATGTGTATCAACATAACTATAAGTACATACCCATATAAACATATACATACATAATTCATATACATGGTAATATTTGGAACTTTACCTATTCCATTTCAATGGTGTCAAATATTTCATCTTTTATATTAAACCTAAATTGGTCATGAGAATCTTTCGTCTACATGAGGTAAGGAATATAATCCAGGATAGGACTGGTGTATGGGGGTGGGATGGGCCTGGTTACTCCTAATCCGCTCAGGGGGCCTTGGTGCAGACAGAAGAAGGAGCCCCGCTGTCTGGGGTAGACACGGCCGTGCGCCAATGCCCTGTGCTTGGTGAGTAGAGCTCGAGCAGGACTTCACTCCCATGTGTAGGTGGCTGTCCTGGATGGGGCTGCTCTGTGCTGAGCAGGACACGGGGACCTGGCCACCCTTGTGCAGCTCCACTCCTTGCTTTAAAAAAAAGACTGATTTGTTTGGATGAGTATGGGCAGGGAGGGGCCCCTTCTTCTTCTCTGAAGAGGGAGACGTCCCTGACAAGGAAGACCACTTTTCCATGTTCCAGTGCGCAGGTGGTGTGCAGCCTCCAAGGGGGCTTTCGAGGTTTAATCTTAGAAAATAACCCAATGTTGAGTCTTGATTCCTAGAAAGCTATGCTGTCAATCTGGCTATCATTGAGCTTTGCAATTTCCCTCTGTAAAAAAAAAAAAATCAGACTTTAGTTCACATGGATAACACTGCTTAGGGACCATTTGGAGACTCTATGAGTGGCACTGAGAACAGGTTCAGCTGTCTGATCAGTGACCCAATTTATTGACTGCCACAATTGTCCCGTTTCTGTAATCCTTTATAAACTCTCTGTATCTTGAAACTCAGGGTCATAAGTTATAACAGCTGCATAATGTTGCATAACCAAAATTAATTTACCTTTAAGTGACCCTAGTCTCAAAGTCCAATCATAAGGAAGGCCTGTTTTGAAACTACAAAGATGAATTCATCCCTTGGAGCAAGAGCTCAAACTACTGAGACTTAATTTTGGAAAGATTTTTATTTCGGAAAAAAGAACATAAAACTGGTATCGGTGTATAGAGCCTGGTATCGGTGTATAGAGCCACATGCCACCTAGATTGGGTCCCTGGGTTCTGGTTTTGAAACAACCTGCTTAGATGAGATTGTGTAAGTGATTCATTCCTGATGGGGTTCATCTCCAGACCTGTTTATTAAATGAGAGTTTATCCTCTTAAAATTTTTATAACTCTATGCTTTTTTTAATAAGCCCTCAAAACAGGGAAAATGTCAGAGTGTCTGTGGATCAGAAGAACCCTTTGGGATGACGTGTACACAGGACTCACGTGTCACACAACAGCCTCCCGGGAGAAAGGTTAAGTTTGTTAGAGGGGCCCTGCCCTGAGCTCAGTGCTGGACTGAGTATTCCAGGAGATTCTTTTCACTTATTCTAACTGGTCATCTATTGGGGAGAAAAAGTCTAGCTCCACTAGTAAATCCGGGCCCAGGAAGTGAAAGGGGGAGAAGCCTCATCTAGCCGCGGGGTCGCTTGAACAGTAATTAGTTCAATCAGCTACCCATCTCCACCATCACCAACTTTCACCGTGAGCTTGGCGAAGTTTGTGCCCAGCCGTGAAGCAAAACCAAATACGGCAAACATTTTCT
>PVJI01013257.1:0-48466 GCA_004026765.1 Micronycteris hirsuta
AAACAAAATAGAACCAGAGACATTGAAGTTTAGAACATTCTGGCAGTAACCAGAGGGGAGGGGGAAGGGGAGAAGGGGGACAAGGGTATTCAGGAACTGCTATAAAGGACACATGGACAAAACCAAGGGGGAGGGGGGAAGCAAGGGAGGGAGGTGGGTTTGCCTGGGGTGGGGTGGGGGGAGGGTAAATGCGGACAACGGTAATTGAAAAACAATAAAATAAATAAAAAACAAAAACAAACAAATAATAAAAACAACCTTATTATAGACACAGACAACAGTACGGTGATTACCAAAGGGAAAGGGGGTGGGAGAGGTAAAAGAGGGTAAGAGGGAATAAATGGTGCAAGCAGTCTTGACTTTGGATGAAGAATTGTACACTTGAAACATATAATTTTATTCACCAATGTAATCCCAATAAATTCAATAAAATTAAAAAAATATAAATCAAAATATGTCATTCCACTGTTTAGTGCAGCCCAGCGAAAACCCACAGCATTTGTCAAATCACACAAAGCCCTCCATGACCTGGCCCTGTCTGTCTCAGGGCTCATTTCCTGCCACTTACACCCACCTTCTTTTCCTCAAATAGCCTGCACTCAGTTTCCCTGTGAGCAGATTTGTTCTTACTATTTCCTTTGTCTGGGATGCTCCGACTCTGGATCTTTAAATGCCTTATTTTCTGTTCATTCCAGCTTTACACTATATTCACCTCTGCCGCAACATTTTTCTCTAGTGAATAAATCTGACTTCGCCTTCTACTGCCCCTTCCCCACAGTCATTGCTCTGCACATCACACCGACATCCCTTCATTCTAGAATTTACCACTACTGGAAATTTTCTTGTTCTTTTATTTGTTTAGCTCTTCAAAAATTTTTCCAGATGCCCTCCCCTTCCCCACCCCCCCAGCCTTCACTGAAATTTAGTATATTCAGGTGAACAGGGATTACTAGCATTTTGTTCAGCACTTGGTACATACCAGACATGGAATAAACATTTATCTCCATGGTTTAAGTTGGCACTAGCATTCTGAAAGTTGCTTTTAAAGTTCTTCATTTTAGAAATGTTATTCTGAAATCTCAGGCAGACTTACCCCGAAGTTAGTGAAAGAAAAATAAGCGTATAAAGTACTTATTTGATCAGAGTATTCCATCAAGGAACTAAAAAAAATTAAAAAGATTGGTTAACATGTAAGGGTCAGAAGATCTTTAGAAGAACTAACTATTCGCTGCTTGGAAATTGCATATTGTTAGCATTTATTATCCTTTTTAAAAAGGATTATAATTTTTCTGGAATTTTAAAATACATTAGCATTTCCACATTTTTGTGGTTGATGTTTTCATGTCTTCAAGTTCAGATGATCTTAGTTTTGCTTTTTTTGGAGGCAAATTCTTGAGGTACTTCTTTGCAAAATATAAGACTGAGATTCCCCAAAGCAATTTCATTTGGTAATTGCTTCACTGTGACCTAAAAGACCTTTTGTTTCCACTGATGTTAGAAACTAGACATCATCAGACAGACATCAAGAGGGACTGACAACTGAGTCAGAACGAGGGCCTCAGCCTCATCTCGGTGCCTTTGTAAGAAACAGGTTCCAAGGGCCAGTTGACAGGTCAGAGAAGTTGCTGCCTTGGGAAAGCCCTTCCCGGAGTCAGAACTCAGGTCGGTAACCCTCCCCACAGCTTTGCAAACTGCATCGAGATTTCAGTTTCTTCTACACTTATTTGCTAACCTTCCAACACAAACATTTTATGCACCCCCAAAAGTAATATTAAGGAGTAATATTAACATTGTACACAGACGTGCACACATACACACCCTAGTTCATTGCCCTGGGCATATAAGAACATTTTTCTGAGAAGAAAGGACTTTATTTCATAAAAGATATCCCCATCAGACTTCTTTATTTCCTTAACATGCTTCCTTTATTTTCTTGTGTTGAAATATGCTCTCTAGTCAGGAAAATTGCTGGTCTGCACATGGGTTTAGTGTCTGTAGATAGAGTTAGAAACACTTTCATGTGCCCTTCAGGGCAATTTTACTGCTTCTTAGCCATATTTAGATTGGGTTTAAGTGCTTCAACGTGTGCCAGTAGCAATATCCATGTTAAACAGTGGTGTAGAACACGTATAATGGCTCATCAGTGTTTTTGTCTGAAATCTTCGATGCTGTCTTTACAGAGAGGAACCGAGGACAATTATTAGATATTTTCTGTGTGCGTTGGATGAAATATTTTAATGTAGTTGTTGGGAAGGGATAACATTGAGATATCTGCTCTGTATTTTTAATTCTCTCTCAGTTGTACTTGATTAAAATGTGAGCTTCACGTTGCAGAATGCATTTCTAGATTTCCTTTTATCCATGGCTAGTTGGTAGAAAGGAAAGGGCAGACATGAACCCATCTTCCTACCTAATCTGTGGAATGTCATAAAATGAAAACTTCCTATTTTTTTGTAGTTCCTTTAATCCAAAATGCATACATATTAGAATACTCCTCAATAAGATATAAACAGGTATAAATATAATTTTAAGAAACTGAGCCCCAAATATTTAATCATGGATTAAATAGTTATTATCAGTTTAGTGATGCCTCCTCTCTAACTGAAATACCATATTTGTCCATGAAATTTGGACTGATTCATTGTTTTCTTGGTTCTTGTATTTATCAAAAATAATTGAGCAACTACTCACTGGTTCTTGACTTTCTTCCACATACTAAGAAAATAAAATGTTGATTTTCCTGTCTCTACTTCATGCTCCAGTCATCCTCCTTTTTTGTCTAGGTTTATTATATTCACTGCTATGATACTATGTCTTGTTCAGCTCTGAATAGCATGTGCAAGCAGAATCATTCTTTAGATGTGTTCATACTGAGATTAGTCTCTTCACTCTAAAAGAACCTTATTTTCTCAATAGCTTTTCCTGTTTTAAGGAAGATGTGAGAGTTTTGGGGTCCACTGCTAAGAACAGAATAATTAGAATTTTCTTACAGAGTAAGCTTTGTACTTAGTATTCTTTAAGATAATAGAAGTAGTTAAAAGTAGCACAAACATGAGGCACACATACTCATTATGAGATAATTAGATAAATTATTCTTTTTAAAACTTCATACAGTTAATTGCAGTTTATTTATTCTCAGGCTTTAGGTATTATTCTTTTTACAAAGTAAAATTAGCTGGTAAGTGTTTTGTAGATTTATGAGTGTGTCCAGATACTGAATGAATAAAACCACGTTTCCAAGACCTCTGTGTTTGTTTGGAGATGTCTGATGAGTAAGTGGACAGATGATCTCACTCACTGCCTGTGTTCTGGAATACAATTCTATGCAACCTAGTTGCTACTTGGGCACTAGGCATCCACGTCAGGTCCAGCATCACTATATTTTGTTAATTTGTCCCTTTTTCCTATGAAACAAGTAACTGTTACACACAAAGCTTCTATTCAATGTGAACAAGTTGGAGTCTTTACCACCATGACCTTCAGGAGTATCCAAGCAGACAGGGAGGGCTGAGTCCTGCAAGAACCCTCACCTGGCAATCTGCCCACCCTCCGCATTTGTAATTGACCTGATTGTGCTTCCTGCCCCAAAGCTCATCCTCACACTCTCGGGCCAAGCCTCAGTGTGGTGTTCCAATTTTAAATAACCCTTTGCCCTAGGCTCATTCAACCTGCTCTATGTCTAAACAGATTAAAAAATTCATTCACCAGAATGAACTTTGCTCTATGAAACCTCATATTTATGGGACTATGATGTATATCAGTCCTTCCAGTTGTTCTTTACTTAGAAGTCTACTTTACATTATTCTTCTTTAGGTAAGAATTTCAGGATTCAATCTGGGCAAGATTTATGGCTCTCATTTTGGTGCAGTTGAGGTGTCTTGCTCTCTGCTGGTCAAGAGGAAGAACAAATGGTACAGGCTGAGCCAACTGGGTTCTCTCTCTCTCTCTCTCCTTAGACGGAACCTTTAGTGGAGGGTTATCACAAGGGTAGAAAAAGGGGTCGGAGCCTATTCATTTGAGTAGTTACACTCTGATGGGCATGCAGCTTTAGACATTTAGAGTCTTGTTCACACCTTTTTTCCCCAAGTCCTCTTTTGCCTTCCCATGAATTTTGAACCACAAAAATAGCCTTATAATACATTATTTTCTCCTTAAGCTAGTCCGAATTGCTTTTGTTGCTTGTAACCAAAGAATTTCAGCAATATGTTGCTATTTTGAATATAAGTTTGAATTGCATCTATATTCCTTATGGATTTAATCAACATAATTTTTTCTTAAGGTGCACTTTTGAGTAAATTTTGACAGTTTTATACATGGTTTCAGAGAAGGATGTGATACCAACTTTTATTTTAGACCCAGTTAAAGAGAAGATTAAATTAAAATTATATTCTAGGTCACACAATAAGTATTTATTTTGGTGCCTATAAACAATGTATTTTTATGTTCTATTAAGGAGGGGATATAAAATAATAAAAGTTCCACAGTTTCATACTAAAGGAAGATTTAATTTCATAGTCTAATAAGGCTATATTCGACATAGCCTCAGAAAATCAAACAAATGTAAGTCTTAAGTAAAAATAAAACCACAATATAAAAGATATCACAAGGCGGTCACAGGAGTCATTGCCAAATGAGGGACAGAGATAACAAATGCTGTGATGTCAGAGGAAGGGGAAGCTCCTATATGTTGGAGTGATCCAAAAAGTTTCACAGAGCCTGGAGTAGATTAGACTGACCTGGGCCAAGAAGGTTGTGTCCAGCCCAGCAGTGCTAATTTGAGGATATTCCCCAGCTCTGCAAGCACGCCCGACCACAGGGGAGGTCAGCTGTAGGGGATGCATAGCACCCACATTCTCGAAGTGGCCTCTGGCACATCTATACCTACTCCTCCTACATCTTCCAGTTCAACTCTCGCATTAGCTTTCTGCCTTTCTGTTTGCTCAGATCGTCTGACTTGGAAACTCAGTTGATCAAATCTCAGAGCTCTTGATTCTTCCACTTTACTTGCAGGTTGAAAATTGCCCTCTTCCTCTAGTATTGATTTTGAAGTGTCCTCTTGGTAATGCCCTTCTTCCAGTTGGCTCCTCTCCTGATGCAGACTGCCCTTTTGAGCAGCGCATCCTGGGTATGTGCCAAGCTTCTCTCCTTTGCAGTCCCCAAAGGTTGTACTCAAATAATACGAGGACTTGGACAGACTGAGTGAAAGAGATCCCAGAACGATAGAGCGAGGCAAAATAGCAGATGAAAAGTGTCTGATTTCACTTAAGAAACTTCAGTGACACGATGGGAAAAAAAAAAAAAAAAAAACAACAACAACAAAAAAAAAAACCCTGAGAAAACAAAAGGGGAAGGCAGAACAGCTACATTTTGTCTGTATCATCCCTACCCCCAGGCTGTTAGAGCCGGTGTCATAGGCAACGCTCCAGCTAGAAAGAGTTCCCCTTCTCAGGAAAGGAGAATGGGACAAGCAACCAGCTTTCCCAGCCTTTTTGGACACTGCAGGAAGGGCCTTCTTTGGCTTCACTGAGGAGACCAGCAAAATTGAGACATATAGATACGCTAGAAACAAGGAAGAAGAGTGGGAGCTACCAAATAGAAGTCCAATTTCTGGGTATATAAGGTCTGTCTGAAGAAATTCCAGCCATTGTTAATATAATGAGAATGATTTGTGTGACATCAATGTAACCTGGCAGCCAAGGAGAGTGGTCTGTAATGTGCATGTGTGAACAATGATGACTTTACGGTACTAGTCAGTGGGGCCAGTAGACACCATTGGGTGAGCACATATTCTGCATGGCTGTTGCGTTCAAAATGACTGAATGAGCAAAGCAAGAAATCTGCATAAAATTTTGCATTAAGTTTGAACATTCTTCCATGGAAACTATTTGGATAATTCAGAAGGCTTTTGGGGACGATGCAATGAGTGCAGAGCAAATAAGTGTGCACAAATGATTCAAAGAGTGTCGAGAAAGAGTTGAAAGCGATCCATGCTCTGGAAGGCCTGCAACAAGCAGAACCCCTGAGAAGGTTGAACGTGTACAGGCTGCAGTCCACAAAGATCAGCGACTGACAGTTGCGAGAACTGGAAGTTGATCTGGGGATTCCAAAAACTACTGTGTCCAATAATTTCAGCCAGGATCTTGGCATGAAAGGTTTCATGGCAAAATTCGTTTTGCGGCTGCTGCTACCAGAATAGAAGGAACATCGTGCTGCAGTTGCTAATGACTTGATTCAAACCACTATTGATGAACCCGATTTCCTCAAGAAGGTCATAACTGGGGGTGAATTGTGGGTCTACGACTATGATCAACAAAGGAAGGCCCAGTTGTTCCAATGGAAGTCACCTGGCTCTCCAAGGCCAAAGAAGGTGTGGCAAAGTTGCAACAAGATCAAGGCCATATTAACTGTGTTTTTTGATTAGGAAGGTGTTGTCCATCACAACTACACCCCCCTTCTGGCCAAACAATTAATAAGGGGTTTTACCTCAATGTTCTTGTTTGGTTGAAAGATGCAATAAGATGAAAATGGCCACAGCAATGGGCAGCTGGTGATTGGCAGCTTCATCATGACAACACTCCCACTCATGTACCACGTCTTGTGCAGATTTTTTTTTGTGAAACATCAAGTCACCCAGGTGACTCAGCTCCCCTACGGCCCAAATTTGGTGCCCTGTGATATCTGGCTTTTCTGAAAACTAAAATTGCCTTGGAGAGGGAAGATATTTCAGACCATTGATGAGATTCAAGAAAATAAGAAGGGGTCTGATGGCAACTGGGAGAGCCATGTGAGGTCCCAAGGTGTCTGCTTTGAAGGGGACTTGGGCATCATTGTCCTATGTACAATGTTTCTTGTATCTTCTTCAATAAATGTCTCTATTTTTCATATTACAAGATTGGATACTTTCTAGGCAGACCTGCTATCTATCCAAAGGGAATGAAATCACTATCTCAAATAGATATGTGCACTCCCATGTTTATTATATCACTATTAACAATAACCAAGATATCAAAACAATCTAAGTGCTCATTGATGAATGAATAAAGAAAGAAAATGTGGAACATTATTCAGCCATAAAAATGAAGCAAATCCTGACATTTGTGACAACATGGGTAGGTCTTGAGGTCATTATGTTAAATGAAATAGGTCTTATTGGGAAAGATAAATACTATATAATCTCATTTATCGTGAAATCTGAAAACATTAAACTCATAGAAAGAAAGGTTAGAATGGTGGTAACCAGGGGCTGAGGGGAGAGGGAAATGGGGAGATACTGATAAAAGGGTACAAACTTTGAGTCAGAAGGTAAGTTCTGGGGATCTAAGCTACACCATGGTGACTATAGTTAATGATACCCTATTCTGTACTTGAAAGTTGCTACGAGAGTTTTGATGTCTTCACCATAACAACAGCAAAGTAGTAATTATGTGAGGTGAAGGACATGTGTGCTAACCCTGCATGGTAAGCACTGCAACATGCACACGTATCACGTCATCATGTTGTACACCTAAGCTTACATGTTGTCATGTGTCAGTTCTATCCCAGTGCAGCTGGGAAGAAAAGAATGCTCAATAATGTGATATTATGGTAACTCGTATTCCAAAGTTTGTTTGCTAAAGATTTCTTCCAGACTGAAATATTTTCTCCAATTTTACTATAGTTTTAACCATTTTATTGTAAGCCTTGCCTTCTGTAGAGGGCAGTTTGTCATTATTTTTAATGATGAAGAATACATAATTTTTAAGTATCTTCAGGAACTTGATCTAAATCAGGTAGGATACTATTTACCTGGTTACTCTGTAGTTTTGATTAAAGCTTTTCAAGATCCATTGGTTGAAGCAAGGAAAGCATGTAAGTCTCTGAAGTGAGCCTTGGAGTAAGAGATTACTCAAGATGCCGCGATATTCAGAAAGACAAGTGTCCTGTCATTCTCTATGCATCATTTCAGTTGTTCCCAAGCAGACGACACGTGGCCCAGAAGCTGTGCACAGTAGGGGAGGCCCGTGCTTGCCCCTCCCTGTGACCATCCTCCACCTCCCGCCCACGGTGCATAGCCACAGAGGCCAGGGTAAGTGCTTTGCAGAACTTACTCCTTTGAAGGTTTCTGTTTTATTTTTTAAAAAATAATAGAGAAAATTTTTCTGCTAAAGCAACTCAGATTTTAAAAACCATTTATACAAAAAATGAAATTCATCGAAGTATCAACAACTTAGAAAGCACTCAAACACCACTCCCTAGAGACATCACTCTGTGATACATGTGCTTCTATATGAGTTCATACACACATGGACTTCTATGAGTTTTAAAGAGCTGAAGAATGTTTAAAATAGAAATATTTTCAAACTCACCTCCCCTCTTTGAGAAATATTTGTAAATATGTATACACATACCTGTTCTACTTGTGAGTATAGGAACAACACATGAAAAGAGACGTGAGGCTGCTTGTGATGGAACGCTGCATCTCGCGGGGGCTGCTCCAAACCCAGAGAGGTAGTTCAGTGAATGTTTGTAATCGGGGGTTCTGCAAACACTTTATTTAGGAGGGCCTCCCCTGGTGGATCAACTTTCGAAAGCAAGACCAGCTGTTGTTTTGTCTTTATTACAGCTGGAACGAGGCACACAAAATGCAGCTTTATTCCCCTGTCCACCATAGTCAAGTAAATTAAATGAAGTAGTGTAGCCTCTATAAACAGCCCTTTTACCACCATCAGTTACCAGCATCAGTGCCTTTGCTGCTGAGAGAGAGAGAAAGAAAGACAGAGACAAAGACAGAGAGACAAAAAGAGAAAATGAGAGTAAACTCTATAAGATCAACCAAATACAGAGTTTGGCACAAATAATACCCCTTTTATATTACAAATTTTTTTTTTAAGATTTTATTTATTTATTTATTTTTTTAGAGAGAGGAGAAGGGAGGGAGACAGAGAGGGAGAGAAAGAACAATGTATGGTTGCCTCTCACATGGCCCTCACAGGGGACCTGGCCCGCAACCCAGGCATGTGCCCTGACTGGGAATCGAACCAGGACTGTCTGGTTCCCAGCCCGCGCTCAATCCACTGAGCTACACCAGCCAGGGCACGAAATATTTTTTTTAATTATAAGCAATAATTCTGTAACATAACATCACACTCAAGCACACCATATGACATTTTAGGTGAAATGTTCAAACTAGAACGATAAATTATTATACCCACATTGTTACTCTCCCAACCACACTCAAGCAGGCATTACTTCTGCTGGACCCTGTCTATCACTGATCTAACAGACAGCAGCTCTAAAAAATCGATGCTCATAGGTTACTCTATGACACCATGATCATATCCAGATCACATGAACACACAAAAATCAACTTTACCTGCATAGGAAAAATGGCTATGAAGAACCACATCAAAATGTAATAATTGTTTATCTCCAGGGATATGACTTATTTTTTTCATTTTGTGTTTCTCTGGTTTTAAAATTTCTATGATATAGAACACACGTTACTTTTGCAATCCAAGGATCTAATACTAGATTTTTAAGAAACGATAAATGTACCTTTCTGTAGGACAATGTGTTCCCCCGGTAGAGCAGGAAAGGCGGAGCCTTTGAAATGAGCAGTGTTAGTTGTCTAGAGTGGTGAAATATGCATAAGGAGGCGGCATCCTGAGCTGTCCAGTTTGCGGAGGCTTGGTCTATGATCAACAGCTAGCAAATGTACGCTGAGATTTGGTTCACGGTCCCTCTCACTTTAGTTTATACCAAAACCACAACAAGCGGTGCAAGGATAGAAAACAAGTGAGTCAGTGGACGCAGCTCCATAGGGCCCTCCATCCTTTCTGAGGAACACCTGCAGGGGGCGTTTTATAGTGAATGGCTATGTGACATATTTGTATTCTAGCTTGCTTGTTCCATATCTTACTTTTCTCCCCTTACTTCTCTTGACTCTTCAGTCCGTTGAAGTGGGATCATGATAAAAGGCCTCTTTGAAATATAGATCTCAGTACTGTGTATCAGGGGTGGCCAACCTTTTGGCATCTCTGGGCCACACTGGAAGAAGAAGTTGTCTTGGGCCACACATTAAGTAAACAAACACTAATAAAAACAAATGAGCAAAAAAAAAAAAGGTTTTAAGTAAATTTACGATTTTGTGTTGGGCCACATTCATAGCCATCCCGGGCCGCATGGGGCCCGGGGGCTGTGGGTTGGACACCCCTGTCGGTAAATCCTGTGTAAAGAGGAAACTAAATCCCCACAGACTGAGGACTGCGCTGGGCTGCCCTAAAACTGGCAGTGAGGAGGGGGCCCAGGCACGCGGAATTTAGAGCAGGAGCATGCGTCGTCAGCGCCCTGTCCTCCACCCCACACCTCCTTTCTGCCAGGCTGCTTTGGATGAACTGTGATTGCTGTTAAAAGTAAAGGATAATGATGAAAATAAAGAGATGCAGAAAAAATTGTTATAAATATTAATTGAGGAATAAAGTAGATGCGTAGATCACTTAGGATCTGGTGTAATTATTCCCAATTATTGTTAGCTATTGCTTTTGTCATTATTATTAAAGATAGAATTGGTTTTGTTTGCTGCTCTCCACCTCCCAACCCCCAATACATAAACAGTACCAAGGATAGGAGGCAGGCAATTAATATCTTTGAATATCAATGGAATTAATTATTCTATAAAAAATCATTGGTTATCATTTCTTTTCCTCATTATTTCATATCAGAGAATGTAAGACAGTGAAAATATTGTGTCCAGCGGAGGTTCAAAAGAGGCTCAGTGATTATTTTAATGTTAGGTACATTTAATATCCTATTTCTATATATGTTTTATTTTTTAATGTAATAATTTTATTGTATTTTTAAATTACCATTTAGTACATGCCTTTTCTGTTCCCTTATACTCCCCACCCCCTGCAATCACCACATTGTTGTCCATGGTCATGAGTCCTTTGAAATTTCTTTGCCATACTTTTGAGGTAATTTTCTTGTACTTTCATCTTAATAAATATATAAAATATCTCCATATTTAAGTCTCAAAAGGACTAAGTTGTTTCACCACCACGTTGGTGGGATACACCAGAAACAAAGGTTGTATGCTCCTAGTAAAAATGTTAGCAGTAAGTACGCTATTTCTTTCTAATTTTTTATTCAGCTAACTGCTTATATATGCTTCATCCCAAGACACATATTGATAGACTCAATCAATATACCTTGGTGTGAGTAATATCCTTTTAGACTCAATATGTGTTGGTTTGAATACTGTCCTTTATTGTGGCCTGGAACATTTGAATGCATACAAAAGTAAATCACAACTTCTATAAAGAGTAAGATTATAATTTCTATTTGAGTGTGCCACTGTCTCACTGTTTCAAGAAAAGTTTTGTTTTCCTGTTAATAAAAAGCAAAATAACAGCTATGACAATAATAAAGCTGAAACTGGATTTCTAAAATGCTAACCCAGCTGTATGTATGAATATTCAGTTATATCATACTAGTAAGTTATATCTGCTAAGGCTCAATAGACATTGAAATATAGTTTAAAATGGTCTCATTATTCACTGTACAGTATGAACTAAAGAATATGGGTGTTATGCTTGCCAGAGGCACATCAAATAGACTAGGACAGGAGAATAAAATCTTTCCATGGGATTTACATACAAACAATAAGTGGATTCATAGCCATTTTTTTCATCAAGTACACGCTTTTTCTGTTCATTTAAAACTAATGCTTTTCTATAGGTCTTCATTCCTACCAAGCTAAGCCCACAAACCCTAAAGATCTCGTACACTTACTGGATCCAGAATGTCACTGAGTCCTTCTTTCTGCTAGACATTCCATATCTAGGAATCGAAGATGTTCGTGGGTCAGTGCGACTGTCTATAATTTCTCATCATGATTATAGCATAAATTTCATAAAACTTCTTGTAAATCAGAGTGAAAAGTTGGGTACAGAGGATGACACACCCTCTCAGTGCAGCAGCAGGACCCTGCGTGCCAGGGGGACCACCAAGAGGGAGGAACGGGGAGTGATGACAGAGGAAATCAGAGGGAACAAGACAAATAAAGACACGTTCACTTTTTCATGGCAGCTTTAGAGAGACAGGGGTCAATTTAAACAATAAACAAAGTACAATTCTTAGAGAAAAATTAGTCAAGTTTGTGAAAGTTTTCTGAATAAAAAGTCACCGCACTCTTTTCTGACTCACACTAAGACAAGTTTATTTGTGAAGCAAGAGTTAAGATTGAATTTTGAGGCCTTGAAAACTTTATTTCATTGACCAGAAGATGGAGCCATTATATAAAGAATTAAAACCTGCTGGCCAAAACGGAACTCTGATAGCACTCTACTATATTGCCATTCTAAAACATTTTATGGAGTGAGCAGTCTGAGCATCATCTTCTTTTTAATGACAGAAAGAAGGTGGTGTGTTTTAACCTCACATAGATGCAGATATAGCAGGCAATTAGCACTTAAATAAGCATGCAAATGGAAAATGCATAGTTTCTGTCCTTGGTGTGGATTCTATAAGGAGGCACATCTGTAAGGCAGAACGTGTTACATACTTAATACTGTAGAATTATAAGCCACTGGTTACCTCAGACCAAAGCAAACTTCCATAAGCAGGGAGCGTTTGGGCTGCTACTGTTTAACGACCCTATTTGGGATTCTCACATAGCAGATATTCTGGGAGAATATTTTAAAACTAGGAGCCGAACTAATTTTTTAAACTATCTGTGAGCGCCACTGCTATCCTATCCACTAATAATAATTGTTCTCTATATCTCTTTAAACTTTTCCAAGAATTTTTCAAATTCTGTTATATACTGCTCACTATTCTCTATAATTACCCAGAAGAGGAGACAGAGAAGTTACCTGTCATGTGCAACTAAGGAAGGTCACACACACAGTAAGTAGCAGAGGCTGAGCGAGACACGCAGGCGTGCTTCCTGACTCCCAGCCTCGGTAGGCACAGTGCACGGGGTCTCAGCCGGCACTCCAACTCCTACCATTCCGTGCACACTTGAAACAAACTAGGAAGTTGAGGAATGAGTGCTTTTCTGATGTGTCAGTTGTGGTAGGGGTCACCAAGAGTTGTGTGTAAAAAATATAGAACCTATAGACTAAAATCCAGAGCCACTTCCATTGGTTTTCAAACTTAGCCACACATTAAAATCAACTGGGGAGTTTCTAAAAGCCCAATACCGAGGCTGTACCCCAGGCCAATTAAAGCAGGCTCTCTGGAGTGAGACCCATGCATTGATGTTAAGGTCCCCAGGTGACTGCAATCAATGTGCAGTCAAGTTTGAGAAGCAGGGGTCTAGACCAGTGCCTTTCCAGCTGTAATGTACTACATACACAAATTACTCGGCACCTGGGGCAGTCCTACGCCAACTGTGGTCCCTGAATGGAAAGCACCAGCCTCCATTGAGGAACTTGCTAGAACTGCAAATGTGGGGCTCTACCCTAGATCTACTAAACCAGAAACTGGTTGTGCAGCCCAGCAATGAGCGGTGGTTCTCATGTGTACTAATACCTAAGAATCACAGGCCTGGTCTGGACCCGTCTCCTACTCCTTTTATCCTGCCAGGTGGTGACTCTATCTTCCAAAGGGATAACATTTCTTCACTACGTTATGGACAGTCTTATCCTGGGAGCTGGTCCATCTTTTGCTTTTCACTACTATTGCAAAACAAAGACACAAATCCTGGTTGACAGGGACTCACTTATTTCAACACTTGCGCTTCTTGGTGTTCAGGTGTTGATGTGTAGAGGCAGGGAATATAAACAAAGCCAGAGAAGGAATACAGGGAAGAGGAGTGGAGAGTGGGGTTCCAAGATGTGCTGGTGCACTGTGGTCTGATTAATATTCTACTTTCAGGATTCTCACTCCATCTAATTATATACTCCACATATATTGATGCTGGTAATGAAATTTACACCATCTGCCAGATGTCCAGTCCAGGATAGTCAGAAAATAGCCATGATCTTAAGAAGCAGCTTGACATTTCACCAAAGTCTGGTTATTTTGTATGTTGCAGAGTTTTTGTGTGCTTTTTTTTTTTTTTTCACTACCATTTCCTAAAATAAAGGAAAAAATGTGGTCCTGGAGTCTGAGAGATCTGGATGTGAACTGGCTTTTCACCCCTTTCATGATATGTGTGCTTGGGCAGATTGTTTCCTAATCTCTGAAATATGTCTAATAAATCAGTTTTATGGGCTGCTCTGAGCCAGGTGAGACCGAATAGAAAATGCTTCACACTGCTCTTGGCTCGTGGTAGACATCAGCGGTGTGCTGAAGCCAGCCGGGACCAGCTGGAGAGGGCTGAGGGAGCCCATCTCCTGTCTACCCCACCTCCAGTGACTTTAGGTTGTTGGCTTGCAACTGGTTGTGTGGGGGTATTTACTCCATAAGAACTGACAAGAGGTACATACAAGTAATCGCGTTTTTCTACAGGAGAGCCAGTTACTAAACATTTACCGACACAACACTGATAGGCATTCCTTTGTGATTATTTGTACCCTGATGGGTTGATTTAGGAAGTAATTTGCTTTTGTCTTATGAAGCAAACAACAATCACCAAACGGAGCTCACAGATGTGATATGAATAGCATTCCCTTCCCTGCCGTCCCCTCCCACGATGCAGTCCCACAATTTCTCTGTTAAATACACCAGCCCGTGGAAATGGCAACGCTAATCTGTTAGCAGACACTGACCTTTTCATGATGTTTGTCCCTCAGAGCTCTTCCTTTTGTAGCTAAACTGAGTTCAGAGCTCTAAAGTAACCTATTTAATTAATATTGAACATCTGCTGGATGTCACACCTTTTTAGGGATGGTAATAGGTAAAACAATAGGGATGGTAATAGGTTGTACCTCACAGGGTTACATTTATTTGTTGAGAGGAGATAAGCAAGCAAATAGGTGTAAACATACTAATATTAGATAATAGTAAATGGTGAGATGAAACTAGAAGTTTAACGTAGTAGAGACTGACTTAGATGGGGAGGTTGCTTTAAGTAGGCTGATTAGGCAAGGCCTCTCTAAGGAGGAAACATTTGAGCTGGAACTTAACACGATGCAGCTGTGTTCTGAATCAGGTGGAGAAGGTCGTGAGCAGAGCCCTGAGGCAAAAGTGAACCTACTGGACTGAAGAATGGGAAGTCAGGGCGCTGAAGTGCTGAGTTTTAGGAGAAGGTGGTGTGACATGGTGTAGTAGAGCGAAGCAGAGGACAGATTATTAAGACTCTTTGGAATGCTAACAAGTTTGCCTTTGATGCTAAGTGCAATAAAGAGTTCTGAAGAACCTTAAGAAGAAATGGGCCCTGGCTAGTGTGGCTCAGTGGATTGAACGCCGGCCTGCAAACCAAAGGGTCATTGGTTCAGTTCCGGGTCGGGGTACGTGCCTGGGTTGTGGGCCAGATCCCCGGTAGGGATGCGTGAGAGGCGGCCACATATTGATGTTTCCCTCCCTCTCTTTCTGCCTCCCTTCCTCTCTCTCTCAAAATAAATAAAATAAAATCTTAAAAAAGAAAAAGAAGAAGAAATGGGACAATGTGGAGAATGGCTTGATCTAAATTAGAGTTTCAAAGGATCACTTTGTCCTGTGGAGGATAGATTGTAAGGAATCAAAAATGGAGCTAAAAGACCAGTTTATTGGCTACTACAATGGTCCAGGGAAAGATAATAGTGGTTAGGACTAGGGTGAAGGTGGCAGAGATGAAGAGAAATGGGCAGATTGGGGATAAATTTTACAGGTGGAAGCGATAGTACTCTCTGATGGATTGGATGTCTATGTAAGAGAGGGAAACAAGGATGCTCTGAGATTTTTTAAAATTTTATTTGAGGAACAGGGTAGATAATATATTTCTCAGGCTAATTTCTAGTCTGAGATAAGTTGTAAAGAGAATGAGTTGTCTAAATAATGAGGAAGAGAAAAACCTGTAGGCTTCCCACAATTTGAAGAAAGGAGAGCTGTTCATATTGCATCCTTTGTTTTAAGCCCTTCCTCCAAGATAAATGATTGATGCATTTATGGCACATACAAGCTCTCAGAGAGCTTTGTGTTAAGTGAAATGCAATTATGATGCAGTAGGAACATAATGCTTCAATTAGATAAAATAATTATTCTCACAGAAAAGAATGAAAACACATCTAAATTTACTAACTTAAGTCTCAGGCTTAATGTCTCCTTGAATAAATTGTTGATTTTTTCCCATTCCTCTACGTCTCCTTTCTAGTTATTTCTCGTTTGCTCTAGGAGGCTTTAGAAATGGAGAAAAACGTTACTTTGGAAGCCCATATTTCATTAGAATAACCTTAAGTTTTCATGACAGTCAGACAAAGTTGCAGGGGATTCCTAAACAGTAACTCATTTTGTGTCCATTTAATGCCTAGCAATTAGATGACCAGGTGTCTAGAAAAAAAATCCTGATATAGCATGTGTGTTGGGTAAACTTTAATAAGTAGCTTTCTGAACATAAGGCAAAGCTTGGCAGACACTACAGGAAATTCCCAAGACCCAGCAGCAGAGAAGCAGCAGGACAGAGCTGTAGGATGGCGCTGTGGCTCAGCCACCGGGGCTTTAACTGCTGCCATTCTGATGGTGGCCTGCTGATACTTCGCTGCTGTCTTCATTTCCAGTTCCCTGATTAATAACTAAAAAAAAAAAGACTGATATTCCAATGCATTGATAAGTTAGCATTTCTGTTTGCCATATTTTTTATTTTCTACATGTCTTACATCTTTTTTCTCCCTCTATCCCTCCCTTATTGCCCTCTTTTGTATAAATTAGATATTTTCTATTATTTTAATTCCCTTGTCATTTCTCTTATTATAGTTTTGAGTTATTTTCCTAGTGGTTTTCCTGGGGATTAAAATCAAAATTTCAACTTATAATAACCTAGTTTATTGAGATATTATGAATGTACAATACAGTGAGAAAATTACACAGCTCAAATATGCATATTTGTACTCCCATGTAAATATGACCTAGATTAGGATATAAAATATATCTGGTACTCTAAAGTTCTCCTTTATGCCCCCTAAGTCAATAAGCCCCCCAAAAGTTAGCTTCTTCAGCTCATCGCTATATTGGTGAGGCTCTTCATGATGCTGCATGTATCAGTAAGTTGTTCTGTCTCGCTGTGCACGGCATTTCCTTGTATACCTATGCCACAATATTCATCCTTTCTAATTTCGATGGGTTTTTGTGTTGTTTCCCGTTTGAGGCGATTATGAATACAGCATTTCTGAACATTCATCTACATGCCTTTTCATAGCCATAGACACTCATTTATATGGATATATACCTCGTATAGCATTTCTGGTTGTAGAACCGATATGTGTGTATATAGGTAGAGATGCGTACATGCACGTTTATTCAGCACGAAAAGACACTGAAAAACATATTTGCAAAGTAATTATACAAAGTTATATTCTTACTAACAATGTATAAGACTTTTTCTGCTCCAGGTCTTTAACAGCGATTGTTACTGTCAGTCTTCCTTAAATGCAGCTGTTCCAGTGGTGGTCTAGTGATAGTTCATTGCTGTTTTAATTGTCGTTCCTTGGATTATTTCTAAATGTCTTATTTTTTTTTCCGATCCCTCCCTTACTGCCTTCTTTTGTGTTAAAATAGATGTTTTCTAGTGGTTTTTTTTTAAAGATTTTATTCATTTATTTTCAGAGAGAGGAGAAGGGAGGGAGAAAGAACAATGTATGGTTGCCTCTCACATGGCCCTCACCGGGTACCCGGCCCACAACCCAGGCATGTGCCCCGACTGGAAATTGAACCGGGACCCTCTGGTTCCCAGCCCGCACTCAATCCACTGAGCTACACCAGCCGGGCTCTAGTGTTTTATTTTAATTCCCTTGTTATTTTCTTTATAGTATTTTTAGTTATTTTTACTGGGTACTCTGGGGAATATAATCAACATTTCAACTTACAACAATCTAGTTTGGGTTCTTACCATTTAATTTCAATAGTATACAAAATCTTTGCTCTTACGCATCTCCTTTCCCTTCCCATTCCTGTGCTCTTCTGTCATACAAATTATATCCTTATGCATTATCTGCCCATCAACATGGACTCAAAATGATTGCTTTCTGCATTGGTCTTTTAAAACATATAGGAGAAAAAGATAAACAAAACATAGTCCATTTATATTTTTTCATTTACTGATTTGGTTATATTTATCGGTGCTCTTTAGCTCTTCATGTGAATTTGAGTTACTATCTAGTGCCCATTTCAGCCTAAGGATCCCCTTTATTAATTCTTGTAGGGCAGGCATGCTCACATCAAATTCTTTCAGTTTTGTTTTTTTGAGAATGTCTTAACTTCTTAATTTTTGAAGGTGAGTTTTTCTAGATATAGAATTCTTGGTTTGTCATTCTTTCAGTACTTTGACAATGTTATCCCACTGCCTCTGCCATCTATGGTATCTAATAAGAAATCACCTAACTTGTGTCTTCCTTAATTTCTTTCTTCAGTGTTGTGTAGTTTTCTGAGTATAGGCCTTTTACCTCCTTGGTTAGGTTTATCCTTAGGTAGCCAGAGACATCAAAATAAAGAACAAACTGACAGTAACCAGAGAGGAGGGAGGGGAGGGGGAATGGGGGAAAAAGGGAAGGGTTGTCAAGGACACACGGACAAAGCCGAAGGGGGTAGGATGGAGGGTGGGAGGTGGGGTGGGTGGGGCAGAGGGAGTGGTGGGGGAAAATGAAGACAACTGTACTTGAACAATAAAAAAAAAGAACTATAGAGTTTATATGTTTGCTTTAACTTTGCTATTATAAAACTGACAACCTTTGGAAATGACAATAAATCTCTAACAGTTTTAAAGAGAATTGGAAAAAGAATGAAATAAAACTTTTTCTTAACCCCCTCCAAAATATAAAAGAAATCATCTTAAGGTCATATTCTACCTCCTTCCCTGTGTTTGTCATTGTTGCCTTTGATTGTGGTGGTGGCTCCCGCTTCTTGTTTGTTTGGTGACTTTCCTAGACTAAATCAGTAAAGTCTGTGTTCTTTGTTATCTGTGGACACTGAAGTCTATGCTCCATTAGGTTAGTGGTCAGTTAATTATTGGACAAAAATTTCTTTGAGTCTAAGGCTTAGACCATTAAATCTCCCAACCTTTGCTGAGGGCCTCTGCACGTCCCACTGTTGGGACATTGCTTTAAGATGCAGGCAGGCAGCATCACTTCCTGCTTATGCAGAACCTTAAGGTCAGCCAGAGGTGAGAGCCCAGGACAAGCGCACACCACCAGGATGCTCACGGCCCTGAGATACTTATGGCCTTGGAATGCTCACAGCCTTGTAAATGCAAGTGGTTTGTAGACTCCCAGAAATATATTAAATCCTTACAAAGCCCATTATGGACATCTCAGTCCAGTCCCCAGGTTTTCCTTTTACGTTTTTGATAATCTTGTTTACTCCAATTACTATCCTTGTCTCAGGAACTGCAATATTAAATGCTTGCAAACAACCCCAGGGAAAAAGCTGTTTGTTCTGGCTGAGCTCCGGGTCAGGCCAAATACAGACAGCTTTGCAAGTGGGTTGTCCAGGGAATTGACAAAGTATTTTCTGGAAACAGGACTTTGGGGAAGCTCCACACTGATTCTTTCCCCTCTAGTGGCTTTTAGGTTGCAGATTTTCACTGTGATTGTGGGACTGCTGGCTTTCAAAGTGACTGTGGCGCTTACTGTTCTTGCTGAGATCCAGCCATTGATTTTCTTGAAAAAATTATCCTTTTGTTAATTTTCAGAGCTCTGAAAATATTGATTTTGACAATTTTGCCAGTATCCTTATTCTTTGAGAAGTCGATTTTCAGATGTTCTTTTTTTTAAGGTTTATTTATTTATTTTTTAAAGATTTTATTTTTATTTAGTTTTAGAGAGAGGGGAAGGGAGGGAGAAAGAGAGGGAGAGAAAGAGCAATGTATGGTTGCCTCCCACATGGCCCTCACGAGGACCAGGCCCGCAACCTAGGCATGTGCCCTGACTGGGAATCGAACCGGGACACTTTGGTTCCCAGCCCGCGCTCAATCCACTGAGCTACACCAGCCAGGGCTATTTTCAGATGTTCTTATTCTGACATTTCCACTGATGTCCTGAAAGCCCACTTTAAAAAACAGATGGAAAAAACAAGCACATATTCCACAATAGGATACTCAACTTGACTTTCTAAATTCCATTCTTATATTTAACCTACCATGTACTGGAAGGAGAAATTCTATGAGGTGGTTAATGATCATACATACTTCTCATGAATCATACAATGTGTCTTGTATCCTAGATTGAGAGATACTTCAGAAAATACATAATAAATTATTGCTCTTTAAAGTTCCTACCCTGGACTTATGTGCTTTGGAACTATTGGGTGCCAGTCTCTTGATAGGGAAACTGAGGCTCAACAAATGTAATGCATTGTTCAAGTTCACAGTCACATTGTTAGTGACAGAAAGATATAAACTCCTGTTATATAATATGATGCTGCTGTGTATATGTTTGTATACTTACATTTATTGGCAATTCTTAAAGGCATAAGGTAGCATTGCAGACTGTAAAACAGAACTTAGATTTCTTTAAGTGCTTTCAATGTCATGTCCAATTTGCTTTATTGATCTTATAAAGAAGAAGATATTTGTTTAAAAGGTTTTAGCTCCTCAGATGACAGAAATGGAGTAGAAAAAAAGAATTCTCTTACTCTAGGAGGAAATAACTGGACAGGAAGAAATACAAATATGGAAAAAAATGTCAAAGGCTGCCATTTTAAGATGCCATATGATTCCTCAGCATCGTGTAGACCAAAGGGCTTTGTTTTTCTATCCAAGCACTAGCTTCTTTAGACTAAGCTACTATGCTCCTTCCAGCTCTAGGCATGAGAATTAGCGAATGGTAAACTTGTTTTCAAAGGAAAATACTAAAATATGCTTGCCTGCAAATATGCACTTCTTGTCTGCCGTCATTCTTCAGATTTCTGAGAGGGGCTGTGTGTGGAGTCACACAGCTGAAGCAGAACGCTTCTTTACTCTCCTTGGCTCCCTCTCAGGTCCCTTTCTGCCCATGACCTTGTTCTAAGTGCTATTCTGGCTGTGGCTTATAGAAAGCAGACCCATTTGTCTCTAAAATAAACAAACAATGTGTACTTCTTTAGAGATAAACATATCTTTTCTTTTTGTTGCAAGAGTCAGAGCAATATTAGGTGACTCTAGTTAATAATCTTGTTCTGAACTTAGGTGAACTTAGGGTGAAAATGAAATAATTAGCCTAAGGTAAATATGTAAAGGGAGATAAATTAGGAAAATGAAGCATGGAGGAATTCTCCCCCCACATGTTTACTTCCAATCCTCTTTCATCAGAGCTGCTTCTATTGAGGGCACCAACTAGGACCAATGTATCAAGATGTGCTGTGTTGTTTAGGTAGATTACAGGAGAATTCTATCTTTACTAGTTTCTTAAAGGGAGTCAAATTAAATTTTGACATTTAGAAGTTTTGTAGTTGTGAGCTTCATGGAGTTTTTAAGAAAAAAATTTTTGTAGAGTTTTGGTATCTATTTCTCATCAATAAACTTTTATTACAAAATTAATTCTTAATTTCCAATATTGAGAACATCAAGGATAATAATGTCCTAGCCTCAAACAGAAGCACACATTTTTATTTTAATTACAAATTTTAACCTTTTATTTTTAAATCTTTGTCTTGAACTACCAAAATGAAATGACTATTTTGAACCATTCTTTTAAAAAAATCATTCATTTATAGGAGTGAAAAGTAAAAAAAACAAAAACAAACAAACAAACAAAAAAAACCCAACCTAATAGGAACAAAAGATTAGCTCCTGAGTGGCTTTTATTTGGCAAAACAGCTAATAAATTATTAAATTGAATGGCTGGAGTATGTTTAGAATGATAAAAATTTACAGTAAAAGAATGTACACAAACTAAAGTCTTAACTTATGATCAAATATTATGAGGCTTTTCAGAGTAGAGCATCCTGATACTGTCTTTCCAACTCTCACAAAATAATATTTAATGTAGGTAACAGGATATATTATAATAAAACAACCCAAGACATATAATATATATGTGATTCATAATGTATAACATTAATATAATGTATTGTCATTTTTGTCTCCTCCTCAAATAAAAGAGATTTGGATTTGTCATTTAGCTAAATATAAGAATTACAACCTCAAAATTTTTTTCATGGAATAACTCTATGTTAGTATGTTGAGTTCAGAAACATCAAAAATAGCTCATTTTGAAATATTTTGCTGTACATGTCCCATCACTAAATGTTTATTACATATGAAAAGGATGTATGAGGCTCTGTGGGGTACCGTATTCACACAGCCATATACAAGAGAGAACACACTGTTATACTGAACATGATGGAGAGTACATTGTGCTCCTGTGTGACAGGTAGCCTGGGCAACTATGTTTTCAAGGGGCAAATTGATGGCCACACTAAGTACTATTACTAACATAAACTCTTGATTCTGTGTTTTCAGATATTGTTCTAATGGCTTTATATGGATTTTCTCACTCTATATTTAGGACCATATTATGATATAGAACTGTTATCCCCATTTTGTAGATGAGAAAGCTGAGGTGTGTATTGGGTGAACAATGTATTCAGGATACTCAGAGTCATAGCTTAACTGGGACCTGCTACAGTTCTGGTTCTTGAACCCAAGCCCTTCACCATTATGTATGCCATACTCTCATCTCTCAGTGCTATCACCACACACACACACACACACACACACACACACACACACACACACAATGTGTACTCTCATTGTGTGGCTAAATGTTGGTATATTTTCACTTTGCCTCAGTTTTTTCCCCTGTGGCACAAATTCCATCATGGATTTCAGTGAATTGCTTTGGAACTCTATATTTTTTATTCCTATCTTCCTTATCCTGCATGACTTCTTATGGAGGACATTTGAAACTGTTAATCTTTTAATTTTTTAAAAAAGCAATCAGTAGCTGCAACTTATTTAGGGATGAACTGAATTTATCCCCTTAAAGATTCTCACAGAAACAGAAAATACATGCAAACATGATTTTATTTTTCTGATGACTTTTATTTATAGATTCCATTACAGTGTGTATGTCTCAAATATAATTGCAGTATAATAGATGACAAACTCCATCCCAAATATGAGCATCCATAGATGTATAAAATTTGTAAAGAGTTCTATGTAAATAGTATTGTTATATTTGTGGCTATTCATTTATTTTTGTGAAGCAATTCTCATTTTCTTTAAGAGAACATAATAAACTACCAATATTTTAAAAATGTGGTGGTTTCTATACATAGGTCCTAAACCTAGGCCAATTACTTGGCCATTCTCACTAACATAGCTGGTCCTCATTTCATTACTTTTATTAACATTCCTCCAAAGTGTCTATTTAGAACTGCTTTATTTACGTATGCATTTTATCTTAACTCTTTTTAATAAAGCTATCAAAGTTCTATAAAATCATGCTGAACATTTTGGGTTGAGATTTAACAATCGGCATTTTAGAATTGGCCCACAAGTCACTTACATCTTTTGCAAATAATGTAATAATCAAAAAGGTAAAATGAAATTCTCCCATGTTTATCCAAATTATATGTATATAGTTATGTTCCAATCTGTTTGCTTCCATTTTATTCTAACCTAAAACTTACAGTGTAACTGCCATTCTCCATCATTAGGAGAAATGAGTTCAGCGATTATGTAATTTAGGTGCTGGTATGACAGTGCCTTCTCAGGGGTGGTAGCTCATAATCAGTACAAAACAGCCCTACAGGGAAGGAGAAGCCTAATTTTTCTTCAAGCTTACACTGCACTAAATGAACTCTTGGATCCAAATATTTTTCTTAATTGAGTCAATACATTCTTAAAAAGTCAAAATGAGACATTCATGGGAAAATCATGTATATGTACAAAACCTAAGCATGTTATATATTTTTTTAAAATTATAGCACATCATGAAACAGGAGAAACAACAACTTTGTATTTTTTGAAATGCTAAGAAGGAATTGTGATGAGGAATCAGTTTCCAATATTTTTATTTTACATAGAAATTAGGAAATGAATAACATTAATAGTAAATCACACATAAGCCTGTTCACCATATATTTTTTCATATTATAGTCTGTAAATATGCAAAATGAAGTTATATATGTTTAAAATAACCAGGATAAACTTAATTCAAATTAAAGGTGATATTAATTTATTAATTTAATGTATTAAAAATCTTACAAATGCAATATATTTTGTATGGTTCCCTAATTAAATTATCAAATGTATTTTCAATAGGCTTAGCAAGTACCTGATGCCGTGTTTTACAGAGTCAAGGAAAACACTACATGGTACTTTTTATATTAAATTAAAAAGTGGCTCAAATAACCAAAGATGAATGACTGAACATAGTTGTAATGAATCTGTGGTCCTAGATCTAATTTCATATGTATTTTAGGACAAATGTTTACAAGTAATAATCTCTTTCATTGATGTTGTAAAATACACTATAACTTAAAATTTTTCTGGATAGGAAGTTTTGTGGAAATATCTCTTGTTTTTGTGTGATGTTCTCACACCTGTGGTTCTTAGTCCCTCCTACTTTCTGTCTCTCGTTCTCTACCCACATCTCTAAATCTCTCTAGGTATGTTTAAATCACCTTTATTTTTAACTAGTTAAAACAACAGAAAATGTGTTCAAGTATTTGTTATAGAAATACAATTCATGTTATTTTTTAATTTAAAAAAGCAAATGAATGACATATCTTCTAGATGTTTGCTTTGAAAACTCCTACAGTATCTAAATGAAACTACTTTTTCCTTACATAACCCAATTTTTGCCTGCATATGTATAGCTTGGTAGAAGAAGGACCTCATATTCCTGAAACAAAACTGATGAAAAACTGCACTATGGCCATTCTTTTCAAGCCACTATAAATAAAAATCTCTTTAAAACTAGATTTATAATCCTTGGTAGGAGGATACCAGCTAAAGCAAAATTAATATGTGCTTTGTAATTGTAAGCTCAGGATAGTTTATTGATTGATGCATAATATGCCTCACAGTCATGGGATTTTAAGTAGAAAGTGACATCCTCCTCATTTTTGGATGAAAGAATAGCAGTCTAAAAGGGTTGCTTGTACAAATTAGGAAAGTAAATTAAGTGGCAAGAAAGCAAGTTGGCAAGAATCCCAGCTGAAGGCTTTTTCATTCATACTAAAGACAAGTCTGAGTTGAAAGCCCGTTGTGTATGATGACTTGAACACTTGCCATACACCTTTAGCATGATGTACAGGTGATGCAGTAAATACTGTGCCCAGGTCCTGGTCTGTTCAGACATGCACAATGGTATTAAATAGCTGCCTGCATATCAGAAAGCATTTCACAGAGGGGAAATACCCCTTTGCTTAGTGCTAAAGGATGACTAAACAATACTGCAAGAGAAAGCAGAAAAACGTGGAAAAGAGATTAAAAGTTGGTATCACAGCACAGTCCAGTGTTAGATGATATAAATAATAGTAAATAAAACTTTCAACAGTAGTTTCTTTTAAAATTACCTTCATTCTTTCTTTTGAGAGATGTCATACCTACTTAGAATATTTTTCATGTTCTGTGGTTGTGTGGACTAAGAAAGAAATAAAAAGACAGGCTATAAAGCACAGTATTCTAGAGGTAAATCTTAATTCTGGTTGTTACATGAGTCAAGAGAAATGAAAAATATTTGTTGAAATGAATAGCCTACATATGTTTTTAATTCCATAGCATTTTATAGGCACATATAAATTAGTTCTGATGCAATATAGAATAAATTTAAGCACCTCAAAATATAGAATGACCTCTGTACATGGATGGAAGAGTTTTGCTCACTAACACCAACATATTTTAACTAAACATTCATTACAAATGTCCATTCCTTCTATCAGGGCATTTCATGGCAAAGCCAAGGCAAAACACTTTTGGAGATATCCAAATGACAGATACATGTGTGTGTCTTTGTATTTGTATGGGAGACATGAATGCTTACATGTGAAAAGATGACAAGACAGATGTGAACATTTTCTACATGGTGTTGTGATTTATTAAAAGCAAATAAAATTAAACTATCTTTTTTTGCTATAATGATAATGATAATCCCTATAGAGTTACTCTTACAGAATCATTTCCCAGCGCATAAGTAGCCATCTGCTACCACTGCCTACTGGTCACAGGGGATCCGAGCTAGTGACTGGACTGACTTGGAGAATATTTTGATAAAAAGTTTTGGCGCAGACCTTCTTAAAAGAGTCTTATTAACATAAATACATCACCACCACAGGCTGTAAACAGTGCAGTAAATATGAAGCTTTATATTTTGTTTTCCTTGCCATCCTTTCCTTTGTCTTCCTTTTCTGATTTGTCTTTTTCGTGTTTTTCTTTGTCTGGTTTTGTTACACTGTCATATGAAGGTGGAGAAATGGCAGATGAGGTTGCATCTGTTTTTTCTGGACTTGAGTTCTCATTCACATTATCCAAAACCATGTCTTCTTTATGGGGTAAATCATCATCTCTGTCTTCATCTTTTATGTATATACTTGATATATTTTTGACATTTTGCCTTAAGCGGTGACGTCTGTAAGCACGCTGAATGACAGTAGCAGACACCTCCTCTTGTTTTCGTTTTAGTGTAGTTGTGATGGGTTCATAGGACACTTTAGAAGGATTTGCTGACATGAACCGCTCTTCCATCTGTGAACGAAGAGAGTCCATCTCTCCACCTTCCCCCAAAACACGTTTTGTAAAAGCAAATAAGATGTCAAGACAATGAATCCGGTCACCATTGACCATGGGCAGATCCATGGCAATGAGCTGGACCTTGTTTGGTTTTGCTATGAGAAGTGGAGGATCCAGGGCAGCTGCAAAATCGGAGAGTTTTCTATATTCTATAAATTGGGTGGCATCAGGATCAAACTTCTCCCAAACTTTGTAGAACATCTCAAAGTCATCCTCACTCAGGGGTTCAGTACTTTCTTCAGTAGCAACACTGAAGTTCTCCAGGATAACAGCGATGTACATGTTCACCACGACCAGAAATGAGATAATGATGTAACTGACAAAATAGAAAATCCCAACAGATGGGTTCCCACAGTCTCCTTTAGCTGAGCTTCCAGGGTGAACTTTATGAGGATCACAGTCTGGAGGTCCACTATTGAGAATAGGCGCTAGCAATCCGTCCCAGCCAGCAGAGGTGGTGATCTGGAACAGGCAGATCATGCTGTTGCCAAAGGTTTCAAAGTTGAACATGTCATCAATCCCAGCTTCCTTTTTAACATAGGCAAAGCTGGACATTCCGAAGATGGCGTAGATGAACATGACCAGGAAGAGCAGGAGGCCGATGTTAAACAACGCCGGCAGGGACATCATCAGAGCAAAGAGCAGCGTGCGGATCCCCTTTGCTCCTTTGATCAGCCGCAGGATTCGGCCAATCCTGGCCAGACGGATCACTCGGAACAGGGTAGGGGACACGAAGTATTTTTCTATCAGCTCAGTCAGAAACATACCTGGGGAGGAAGGTAGGGATAAATACGCAGTATTTAAATTTCCATGCTACAGAAAATCTTGACTCTACATAGTTTCATCTGCCAGCTTCTCTCTTGTGATTTCAGGACTGTCATTTTATTGAAAGATTTCATAACAACCAAAGTGACATTTCCCTCCTTCACTAAGTTTGTGGACATTGATTTTCTCCCTCCACAATACTTTTCTTAATTATAAGAGTAATACCTACTCATGTAGAAAATTCAAGCAATACAGCAAAATGCTAAAAGGAAATATAAATCTTCTGAAGTGTCACTAACCATAACTATTGTTAGTATTTTGTTGAGTAATACTCCAGACAGTTTTCTATGTAAGCACACCCATACGTACAGACACATATGAATATAATCATATTATATAAGCACTTTTTGTAATCTATTTTAGTTACTTTGTGTAATTAAAATATTTCCATACAAATGACAACTAAGTAATTTCTTATCATTGTATTCTGTCAAAATAATCACAGGGTGAAGAATTTTATGTTAGTTCCAATTTTTGATCTCCACAATTTCTCCCAGTCTAAAGTTTATAATTATGAAATAAATGCAATCCTAAAATTCTAGGCAAGGAATGCACAGATAATTTTTTAAAAATGCAAATGAATACAAAAATGGCTATGGTAATGAAAAGGGAACAAAGTATAAGATCATGTACTGTGATTCATAGACATGACTGAGGTTGATTGAGAAATGATTACATTTTATAGACTTGCTAAGTAAAAAGCCACAAGAAATAAAGATGGCATTTCTTGAGATCCTACTTTATTTTGAATTCGGGAAGAATTTTCACGAAGAGTCACCGATATCCTGGCTATCAATATTACCTCTAATCAAAGGGCAGTGCCCATATGGGCTAAAACTGGAAGTGACCTCAGATCCTGTGTTGGGCTTCTTAGACATACCTATATCGGACGCAGGTGCTACCGTCATGAAGGGTAATCTTGGAAATCAAATACTGGATCAAGTAGTATTATGTGCTTCCAAAAAACAGAAAACTTGAGGCTCTGAGGCTTATGTGTGAACCAAGGAATTCTGACACAAAGGGTTTTATTTTTTTTGAATAGTTTCATTTTTAACATTCCTTCATTCTTTCATTTTACTGACTTACTCAAAAGTAAATTTATATTCAAGAAAGAGGAAACATCTCTGAGCATGTGTAGCGTTCAGTTTCATTCAAAATGAAAATCTGATTAATAAATGGTCTTACCTACAATGGAGATAATCACAATCACAAAATCAAAAATGTTCCATCCTACGGTGAAGTAGTAGTGTCTGAGGGAGAACAGTTTCAGCACACATTCTCCAGTGAAAAGGATAATAAAAACCACATTTATCCAGTATAAAACATCAGTCATGTATTGACTTTGATTCTCATGTTCTACCATCATGGTTAGCATGTTGAGGCAAATAAGAACCATAATAGTGATATCAAAAGCTTGGTTTGTTACTAGGTCAAATATACATCCTTGGAATTTGTTCTGCAAATAAACAACAATAATATGAAATGTAGAGTAAACTTGGCAAGTAGTGTCCACTAATATTAGTAAAAAATTTTTTTTTAAGGTATCTGTCTTGAAAACATGCATAGATTATCCCTGGTTTGAGCTTTCTTCAAGAAATTTAATTATACATCAAAGTCAGAGTAAATGAAACCTTTTGTTGTCATCTTTCAGTTTATCAGACCAGTATTCAGTTAGACTTGTATACTAACATTGACTATTAAGTTTATCCACCATAATATGTTATATTTAAACAAAAGTAAAATTATTTTGCTATTCTATAGGCCATTGTAGAAGTAAGTTGTGTAGCTAAAAGCAAAGATATATATATATGTATATATATATATATAAAATCATTTATTTTTATAGAAAAATATAAAAATAAGAAGAATATTAAGAATTGTCCTGGCTGGTGTAGCTCAGTGGATTGAGTGCCGGCTGTGAACCAAAGGGTCGCTAGTTCGATTTCCAGTCAGGGCACATGCCTGGGTTGTGGGCCAGGTCCCTAGCTGGGGGTACATGAGAGGCAACCACACATTGATGTTTCTCTCCTTCTCTTTCTCCCTCCCTTCTCCTCTCTCTAAAAATAAATAAATAAAAGCTTAAAAAAAGAATTGATACAGTGTTCAAAATACATCTATTAAGTTTTATAAGGGCTTTTGTTCAAAATATTAGACATTTTTCAAAAAATTCTCAAAATTAATTCAAAATATTCATGTTTAAGAAATAGTTATATATTGAAGGTGAAAGAAAAATAATTTGAAAATTTACATTATATATATATATATATATATATATATATATATATATATTTTTTTTTTTTTTTTTTTACCCCTGGCCGAGGTATTGGTTTTTGTGGTTTCTTAGATCCCAGCTTTTTCATTGCATTATAATATTTCTTCTGTTCTTCTGTCATAAAGATGTCTTGACCTCCAAGGTAAAACAAGAAAAAGAAATCTAGTTAAAACCAGAATCATTGTCTAGATCTCTGCTCAGATTAGTAAGATAAATTGATAACATACTAATATAGAAATGAAATACATTTTATTATGTGCAATGTAGCTATACATAAAACCTGTTTAAAAGATTATCTGTGTGTAGGCACATGACTTTCTATACTTAATGTAATGTGTATATATAAAGTATATGCGTTAAAACTAATTATTATTGGCTCAGTTTCTTTTGGTGAAGAAACCTGTGTTATATTAAAATACGTGCTGGTATTTCATTTCATCTGCTACTTGTGTTACCAGGTATTTTATTGCTAAATAATGAACATATTAGAAAGAGTTTAAGAAATAAAATCATTGAATATATTTTTATTGATTTGGCTAATATTTTGGACTCTTACGAAGAGTAGGGGCCAAAAAGAGTAGTAAAAATAGTACTAGATTTATATTCATTTATATATATTTTAAAATGCTATATTCCTTTAGCAGAGAAAAATATACGATAAATATATAACATGTCTGTGTGTATTTTGAGAAACTTTTTAGCTATCTCTTTAATTCCACATAAAGGAATTTCAAATTAAACAATTTTGGGAGGGTCAACATAATGCATAACAGAGTTCTATATATGTATTGAGGAAATTACTACTAGTCCAGGGTCCCTGGCCTAGGGGAGTTTCAAACTGAATATACACTTTTAAGATTCAACAGTAAAAAACAAACAAACAATAACCCTCTCCCCTAACATCCATATAATGTTTTTGATACTTTTCGTACTATAAAAGCCTAAATGTCATAAAGTGGGCCCAGAAGCTTTGCCTGTTTTTTAGGGTCTGCTAATTCCTTAAAGTTATTTGTAATATTTATAGATACATGTATGTTCTACATTGATCTTTAATATTGGCATTTTAGTTATGGAATAAATTAGTAGAATCTATATAATTAGGAAGTTATTTGGGGGAATTTCATTCTGAATTCCTTACTTAACTTGGAGTTCAAGGTGATCTGTTTATTTCTTCTCTTTAGTTTTCCTGGATTAGATAATATTCAGTTTGCTAATATATTGTACTTGTCAAATGCCTGTATATTGTCAAATACCTATAATAACCAGACTCCCCTTTCTGTCTTAGAGTGTTTTAATTCACCTTTCCTGTATTCGATGTGTGGTCTTTATGTAATTTTGATACTTATTTGATCTATTGATAGGCATGAGGAAGAGCCTTCATATCAATGTCAAGAGAAGTCCAAATCTTTTATTGCTTACTAATGAGGGCTCAGTATCATAGCATGCCAAGGACTTCCCAGGGAAAGCTAGGAAAACACCAGGGAGAGAATTCTGAATCAGAGGTAAAAGTCAAAGTACAGAGTTCGCCTTCCCTTGGTGATATATACCCTGGCTGTCAACATAATGAAGGATGGGATAAAACTAAGAGGACAATACAGAATGTTCCAATAGTTGAAACAGAAATTTCAGGGGCATCCCTCACTAGCAATACTCAACAAATCTTAATTTCCATTACACGTATCAGTTTCTTCTGCTCTAATACAAACTCCTTGAGCTCAGGAGCCATGTTTACATTCTAGTTTGTCAAGTGCAAGCCAGCCCAAGACACAGCACACAGATCAGTGGCTTTGCACAGAATGAAATAACTAGTTGTCCCTCACTATATCGCAGTTCACTTATTACAGCTTCACTGTATCATGGGTTTTTAAAAAAATATATATGTAATTCTGTATCACGGAGTTTTTGCTATATCACAGGAATTTGCGGTATATAGGTATTTATATAATATTTATGACTTTAATTATTTTAGCCTAAAAAATTTAAAACAATATAAAATATATAAAATGTAAATTCAAATATATTAAAAGAATATTAAATCAAAATAAAATACAGTATGTATTTCATCAGCAGATGAATACATATACTTCACTGGTGAGTACCCATATAGAATATTATATGTTGTTAAAATTACATAGGTTTAAGAGTGTAGAAAGTGTTTAAGAGCATATGAGGTATTTGTAAGAGTGTGGAAAAGGTTAATAAGAGAGTGGGAAAGGTTTATAGGAGTGTGGGAAGGGTTTACAAAGCCTTAAAATATATATAAATAATAAAATAAATATGACGCCAGTACTTCACGGATTTTCACCTATCGCGGGGGTCTCTGGAATGTAACTCCTGCGATAGGTGAGGGATCACTATACTCGTAAAATGTGTTTTGAGTAAACAATGAATGCATCAATTTTTCTTAATTATTTAATTCTCTACAGAAACATTAAAAAAACCTGATTAGTTGCTATATTGTTTAAAAAGAGTTATGACTTAGAAGATTATTTTCTCTGCAGAGATAAATGAGGTTAAACATATCTGTAACTGTATGTTGGCTAGTTATTTAAACAAATAAATGAAGTTCTAATGAAGATAATTACTAATTGATATACAATTAATTTCACATTATATTTCTGTGAAAATAATTGTTCCTATTTTTCAGTGCAATGGAAAAAACTTAAAACACTTATCTTTTTTTTCTGTTGGTTGAAATTATCTATGATGACACCAATGAACAAGTTCAGAGTGAAGAAGGACCCAAAGATGATAAAAACGACAAAATAAATATACATGTAGAGGCTGTGTTCATATATGGGTTGCTTGTTTACCTATAAAATTAACAAAAGTTAGCAGTATGTCAATAGTAGCATTTATCATTTTCTTTTTCACATGGTTTCACAAAGTAATCCAAACAGTGCTATTTTAGGTGAATGTGGCTTTGTAGAAGTCATAATGTTATTGAAGTTCAACATAATCAATCTTAAAATTTTTTTAACATTAAATATTTATTATATGCTTACTACATACATAAACATAATCTTCAAGTCATTGGTAGAAAAATTTAGTAACAACATGACCTAGAATATGTTTTTATTTCCAGAAAAAAGTGTAGAAGAGATGATACCATATTTATATATATTTTTTAAAGTTGGATTTCAGGAATGTCTTCACTGGATTTAACTTTCTTGGTGAGGAACTTATTTCACATAAATACTTCTGTGGCACTTTAAAATAGAAAAACTATGAATAAAATATGTTATTTCATTTTAATTTTGACTAACTAATATTTACTGAACACTTAATTATCTCCAGGCTAAGTGCTCTACTTGCATTTTCTTGTGGGATCCTCAGTACAATCCCATGAGGTAGGCATTGAATTATTTCTCTGTATACAGTCAATAAACAGGCTCAGAAAGTTAAAGTAATTCACTTAAATTCAGTTGCACACCTTGTATGATATGGCAGAGCATGAATTTCAGTCAAGGTCTTTCTCCAAATGCTGCACACCTCATCACTACACTATTAGGTGGAAGATTTTCAGCTCACGTGTACATACCAAGGACACCTTGGAGCTACTGTTTGAAAAGAGCCAAACTAAACTAAGGAGCTTTTTAAAATTACAGATTTTAGTTTTATGTTGACCAATACTTACATTAACAGAATCAACAGCTGCGTACATAATATCCATCCATCCCTTAAATGTTGCCTGTAAATATAACATTTATAGAATCTGAATGTGAAGCTCATACTCTAAAGCAGCCACACTTTAGTCCATTTAATGTTACATTTATTAAGTAATATCAAATCACTAAGTTTTCCTATGTTTCAAAATACCACTTTAATATAAAGGTGCTATGTCAAGCAAAAGAAAAAAATGACACATTCTCCAGGCACATTCTAAATCTTACTCCTTGTTAGTTATTTCTAGGTTATTACAAGGCCTGAAACTTTTGCACATGAACTTTTTTTTTAAAAGATTTTATTTATTTATTTACAGAGAGAAGGGAAGGGAAGGAGAAAGAGAGGGAGAAACACCATTGGGTGGTTGTGAGGCAGGAGAAAGCATAGGAAGAACTCTGAGGCTGCAATACTGTTACTGGCCAGCGTCTAGCACCCTGATTGCCCGAAAATGCCTTTTCACCAATTAAGTAGAATAAATAATAAACCGAGGCAGGGAGGAGGAAGGAGACAGGTCTCACGTGCTAACTCAGCAGTGCTGAGCCTGGTCTGATAATATTGCCAATTGTTCCAACATTACAAGAAACACTATGTTAGCAAGTAAGGAGGGAAATCCTTGAAATTCTATGTAGCATTTACACTATCTGGGAAAAGGCCTTGAAACTGTGCTTTCATCCCAAGGCCTGGAATGCGGGGAGGGTACACGGTGCCCAAGGAAGAAACCCATAAAAAAAACTTTGGTTAATTGTTTAATTGCCTACCTCTGGTCACTATGTTTCATGAGGGAGTCCTGAAGACTCACAGATGAGTCCATAAATAACTCTAGGAAGCGCCCCAATTTCAATGAATTGTCCCCTGTCATGTATTGTTTGTGTTACAACGAGATGAACTGGTGGAGTTTGGAGCAAGATAAGGTTGGGGCTAACAGACCCCTACACATACCACATGTACCTGTTAATCACTATGTAACTTTGTCTTTTATCTGACCAACTATATAAGTCCTGAGAACAAAGGACTCGATCTCCCACTCTGGGGGCTGAGGGCGCTTTTGGTACTCTTGTCTCCGGGGCCACTGGGCCTCTGGCCACCGGCCTCAGGCTACCCAGGGGCTCGCCACCCTGGTCTTCGGCTGCTCACTCTTTTGCTGCCCTGATTTGCCCTGTAACTTGGCCTTTCACCTCTCCCTCTCTACCCAGTCCCATTCTCTTCCATGGGAATGAGTCACTAATAAACTGATTCAAGCTAATAGATTTGCTGATCTGTAATTCTTTACATGCGTCAGCAAGAAGAACCAGGTCTCTCCCCTCAACAGTTGTCTCTTGCATGCCCCCTACTGGGGACCTGGCCTGCAACCCAGGCATGTGCCCTGACTGGGAATCTAATTGGTGACCCTTTGGTTTACAGGCTGACACTCAATCCACTGAGCCAGACCAACCAGGGTGCACATAAACTTTTAATTTTTCCAGAAGTAGGGGAGAATTTTATGAGAAAGGCAAGGAAAAACTTATTTCCATTTCTTAAAGGTTCTCTGTGCTAGTGGGAAGTCCCTCTCATTCCCATGTAGTATAAAACCGAAAGTCCCCCCAAAAAGACTATTCATTTTTGGAGCAATATTCAGATGGTGCAATGGTGAGAGGCCAATGGACACCAACAAGTCTTATAAATTAATAACTCTTTTTTTAAATAATTATTTTATTGTTGTTCAATTTAAATTAATAACTCTTGAATGCCAAAGAATCTATAATTTCTTACTCATTTTTATAAGCAAACATTCTAATCAACACCAAATCTCTTTTTAAAGTCACAAAGTACTTTACCTTTAATTTCTAGTTAATAGATTACTTAAAATAATGACTTCTCTCAGTGCCCACTAAAATATCAAGCACTCATGAAAGGGGTCACTTACAACTTGAAGCAAGGAAAGGTAACCGTATCCAACATTATCAAAGTTCACCTTCAGGTTTTTCCATCGCACATTTTCACTATCATTCATCATCAGTGCAGCACACTGGGAAAAATTTTCAACTTGACTTAAAGGAAACCGTGACCCATCTGTCATGTCAATACACTCATAGAACTTGCCCGCAAACAAATTCACTCCCATGATGCTAAATATCAGCCAGAATATAAGGCACACAAGTAGCACATTCATGATGGAAGGAATTGCACCTATGAGCGCATTCACGACCACCTAGTATTCAAAGAAAGAAAAGAACAATTAGGATTCATAAAAATGTTAAATGGGCCACATTAATGAAACACAATGCAGAGTTAAAGAAGTTAGAAAAGCCACCCTTAAATGTTTAAGACATCAACCTAGGTCAAGCAATCAACCTATGTTAATTGAATGCCTATTATGTGCTCAGCAGTGTGCCAAGCAAAACAAAATGAGGCGGGAACCCTGTGATCAACATTTTTACAAAAACGCATGATGAACACACAGTGAAACTATGAATGACAATACAAAACAAAATGAAAAAAGATGCTATGAAAGCTTAAATTAATGAAAAGAATACATAAAAATGATAAACCAAAACCTGATATATGTAAGGTGAAGTCGTAAAATCTGCATACTCTAGAAAAAAAAGAAATTTATCAATGTAAATCATAAAAAATAAAATGTACATTTAAAGGTTCATAGTCCTAGAATTAGCAGTGCTAACACTCTCCCATAGAGAGAAACCACTGGTGAGTATAAGCTGGTTAAGATTAAGAATCATTTAGTGGTATGAACCCATTAGATTTAACTGATTCTGCTAGTTGTGTGATAATGTGAATTCAGTTAAGACCTCTGTTTCCTCATCTGCAAAATGAGAGCAACCTTTTCAAATGTACTATTCTAACTCTAAAAAATACTTTATTCAGGTCCTTGGCTAAATAGAGATAGTGTTGGCCTCAGTTAAAACAAAAATGAAGTATGGTTTATCTTTAATACCTTATTTCTACTTTTAAGCATTTCCATTGCTAATGATCACCAGCGCCTCTTGCTACTCCCAATGTTCCTGCATGGTGACTATTGTAGCATTTATCTTTCTCTAGATTTTCTTAATTACCCCATACTTCAAAACCTACCTGTCTTCTGACACTTCAGTTCTAGTCCTAATATGAGTGCAAACGTGTGAAAGACCAATTTGTTAAGTGACTAATTTGGTAAGCATTGGGCTCCCACATTTTTTGCAATAAATTAAGCAAGCTCTTAGGACATTTCCAAATGGTAAAACATTAAGGGTCTCTGACTGCCTTTAAGATTGTCTAGAGCAGGAGTTGGCACACATTTTCCCAAGCAGTTCTAGGCTTTGAGGGTTATATGTTCTCAGTTGCAACTGTTCATTTCTGCCACTGTAGCAAGAGTATGAGTAAATGGGCATGGCTGAAATCCAATAGAACTTCCTTTACAACCGTGGGCTTTGGTGTGTTGACTCTTTGTCCAGAATGATAGTTATTACCCTGTAGAGGCTCCATGAGGGCGTGACATTCTATTAAAAACATTATGGGTATGCTTTATTTATGGAGAGATGATTCATACTTTCATGAGATTCTTACAGTGTACATGACCCTAAAAGGGTTAGGAAGAACTTGGTTAGGGTATAAAGTTAGAGCAGCTAACTCTTTGGCAAGCCACTTTTTCATCCTCATTTCTTGCCAACATCCCCACTATACTTATCAGCTAGGCACACTGATCCTTCTCGACATTGCTCAAGTGTGCCTTGCATGCTCACCTCTGCGCGTTGCTACCATGTAGCATCTCTGCCTGGGATGCCAAACGGCCTGTGCTTTGGGGCTCACTCTCTCAGTCATGGCTCCCATCTCACTTCCTCGAAAAGCCTTCCCAGACATCCTCAGGCAGCTGTACCCATCTCATGGTCCCATGGTACTGTGCGCTTACTATTTTATAGCAGATGTCACAGAATAACTACTGTTCCCCTGTCTGTCTCTCCGTGACCATTGTCCCTACTCAGCCTTGGGGCGCTGAGTTCTATTCACCATGGTATCTTTTCTAGCATGGCAGTTGACACATATTTGGTGTTTAAGTGTTTGCTGAAAGAACATGAGTAGGGACATGGATACATATTGTTCTGATAAGAAGCCATTGCCTTGTGAAAATCAGTAAGTGCAAGAGCCTCATGACTCAAGGGATCCTAACTACAAAATGCCTCAAATCATTATTCAATTTATTTCTCAAAATGACCCACAGTGTGAAGAAATATTTCCTTTTCACACGGTTAGTAAATGTTTCTAAATAGACATGTTTTCCCTTCCAAATATATTTATATTAAAATATTCTCCTCTACTATAGACAAAGAACAAAGCAAACAGTAAAATAATCAACTGGCTTAATCACTGAGGGAAGTAATTTTGTAGGGGAACATATATTATTTGTTCCTAATGTGGAAGAGTGTCTTCTCGACTTTAGGGATCAGCCTGAAGTTCTGGATAGACTACAGCATTCTACTAATGCTCAAAAAATGAAGGTAATGTCAATGAATTCCAATACCATCTTTCTATATAAAATGGAACATATAATTTTTCAATTCTTAGATAAAAAGAACTAGAATTTTATTTATGAATTTTTTGTATAATCATGACCTCTCATATATGTGGATTCATCATACACTGGCTTCATTAAGCAGTAGAGGCAACAGTCATAATTAGCTTAGCAGGAATAATAATGATCTGTTAGATGAACAGATCTCTAATATTCACCCGAAGCTTCAGATTTCTGAGCCTTGTCCCAGAGTTTATGATTCAGTAGGTCTGGGCTGGGGCCTGGGAATTTGTATTTTTTAACCAGTTCTCAGAGGATGCTGATAGCTGGTCAGTAGAGCAAACTTAGAGAAGCAATAATAGGCTAATCTGCATGTCAAATTGTTCAGAGACTAGAGGTAGGGAGAAAGTCAGATAAATAAAGTAAAATTCAATAATAATAAGGATTATATATGTCTGAACATAGAGAAAGGATGCCTAATTATTCCTGCTGGTAGACAGACAAGGCAAATTTTAGCTGACGCTTAAAAGAATGGGTAGGAATTTATCTGCTACATTGATGAATGAAGGCTGCAATAGGGCAGGGAGAGGCATTCTGGCCTAGGCAACAGAGACAGGAGGAAATAGGGATAAATCTGGAAAAGAAGAAATTTGAGGAGAGCAGCAACAGGTAAGGAGATAGACTAAGAAGAGAACATAAGGTCATCGTCCTCCACATATTTTAGAGAGGACTTGCTGGTTTACACATACCGTACCACCAGGTTGCTGGCAGTCATGTACCTCGCCTTGTTTGTCTTTGCAAAATGAATCTCCTCTCCGGCACTATGCGGCCAAGTGTGAATTTTGAAAATGCTCAGACCTTTAGTTTTCTCAGGGGTAGTTTGGAAATAGTGCCACTTTTATTGAAACATTTGTTTTAAGGATGAAATTAAAAGCAATGGCTGATGCTACTTCGCTTCTTTTATTTTTCTTATGTCCCCATACCCAGGGTTGTTCCTTGAAAAATATTATTTAAGCACCTGATACAGGCAAGTCCTTGATGATCTGTATATGACAGATGTTGGCAGGAGCAACAGTGTCCTCTTCCCTTGAATTTCCTGGCATACGGGAGATTTTCATTTAAAAAGGGAAGACTTATTTGTTTGGATCTTTGCCTCACCATATTGGATTCACTCTCTGTTACACAATATGCACGGAAATACTGTGTGTGATGGAGTTGTACCCACACTAATATACATAATCAGTTTGTTATATGTATGTATGTGTAAATAGAAATAGCCCATAATTTCTACATACCCACTCTTTCTTCTTTTTTTTAAAGATTTATTTATTTATTTATTTATTTTTAGAGAGAGGAGAGGGGAGAGAGAAAGAGCAATGTATGGTTGCCTCTCACATGGCCCTCACTGGGGACCTGGCCCGCAACCCAGGCATGTGCCCTGACTAGGAATTGAACCGGGACCCTCTGGTTCCTAGCCTGTGCTCAATCCACTGAGCTACACCAGCCAGGACATTCTTTCTTCTTTTATACTCCATTTTAAAATAAGCATATTACGTTAGGAAGCTTGGCATTTCCTTACCCTCATTCCTTCGAATCTAGATAAAGCTCTCAGAGGTCTCAAAGCCCTGAGGGTCCGAAGGGACTTAATGGCGCTGAGGTCTGAGTACTGGAGCAGGTTTGCCACTAAAGTGACCAAAGAGACCTAGAGAAAAGTACAATTGCCATTCATTATTGCAGTGACCTAATAAAGCATAAAGAGGAAGAGTCAGTTTCAAAGATCACTAAGAGCAACTCAACAAGAACAGTGTAATTTTATGTATCAAGTCATCTACTCATTGCCCAAAAGAATGGGTAAGATGGATGGTTTTGTAAGAAAATAGGTTTGAAGGAAGGTTAATCGAAATAAAACGAAGTAACAGAAGGAAAGCAGATTATTTCCTATATCTGAATAAAAATCACATGTACCTTTCACACTTCAGTAGTCAATGGTTATGTACTTGCATATTAATTCTGAACATTTAAGTAGAACAACTATCAAAATTTCTATTGAAATCAAACCTAGGGCATAACAAAGGGTGGGATTCTAAAGCTAAGTCAAAAGAGTATGTGGAATTAACTAAATTTAAGCTTTAGTATAAACTGTATTCAAAAGCAATTTGAAAAATCATAATTTCTTGATAGGGTATTATGATATTGAATGTAATAGGTACAAATCATTGAAGAAATACAGTATAGTCTGTAACTGAGAATATATATACATATATACATCTATTTGTGCATACATGTATGTATACTGATGAGTAATGCTCAATTAAATAAGTTTCAAATAATCAAAAAAACCTGTAGAAATCACTCAACTCCATCTTCTGAATACCCAATCAGATCAGTGGTTCTGGCATATGCACCCAGATCACCTGGAGGGCTCGATGCAAGAGTTTACTGGGTCTCAGCACCAGCGTTTCTAATGAGTAGATGTTGGGTGAGTCCTGAGAACTGCATCCATAATAAGGTCCCACCGACGTGTGCTGATGATGCTGGTTCAAGGATCATACTTTGAGAACTACACTAGATATGTTGCTCAACTTTTGAGAAATGAAAAATATTTCAGCTCCTTCCTCAGATCTGCATCCCTAGATTCGCATCTCCACCAGCAAGAATATTGCATGCAATGTTGCTGTCTGTGTCACACGTAAAAACACTTTACATGGAACATGTGTGTAATATATATTTACATGAGTAAATATTTGTTCACTGTTTTTCAAAATATTAAATAATATTTCAAATTGAAGCTATGCACGTTCCTTGGTTCTGCATGTTACATATCCCTAAATATTGAGAATCACCACTTCATATTTTCAAATACAAAACAAAGTAATTTGTTATTAAATAACATAAATACTTCTTAATTTAAAATAAATTCAATTTTACTTGCAAATTTTTATTTCCTTAGCTGAGTGATGAAAATAATTATGTTTATAATAATATTTTCAGGTGTTTTAATATCTTAAATATTCTATAATAACTTTTAAAAGACCCAACATATTTATAGGTTCAGAGAAGAGAAATCACCTACATTCCTCTATTATTTCTTATTTTGGTTAGCCTTTCTTTAATACTATTATATTTTAAAAAATCTACCTTGCCATTTAGTTTTATAGGTGGTAACAAGGTATAATATACATAAAATGTGTGTCTAAAAACAATATAAAGTCATTAATATATGTTATCAAAAATTAGATTTTTTTATACAGAAAGCCCAAGAGAACATATGAGATGTAATGTATACCTTAGAAAATTTTTTTCTGCACCTCATCTATACAGAAAACAAAGAATGTTATTCCTAATAATATTTTATATACTGAGTTGTTAAAAAGGAAAGAGGTTATGGAGTTTTAGATAATAATTGAGAAACTCAGCTTTTGAGTAGATATAATCAGTTTTGGCTAAATTTTGTAATTTTTGCTGTTTATAGCCATGCTTACTTGTAATTTTGATATCTATGAATAATGCTGTATTAATTTACCTTTTTAAAAAAGTTTGATAATGCAAACTCTTGCTTGAATGTTAGAGCACTTGTCGCTACTATAAAACTTTGCATGCTGCCCTCTAATTGCAGACATCGGATGGAAAAGAACTCTAAAAATTATGACTAGTTATAGGATGTTCCTTCTCTAATCACAAAGATCAGATTTTGAAATATCTAGGAGAATTAGTAAAAGATGGGAGGACATAATTCATTCTGAGAAAAATAATATTGTGAGATTGAGGTTATAAATTAAGAAAGCCTTTTAAAAATAATACAAAGTATCACATATAAATACATTGTTATATATTATTAAAATATGACATTAAATATAAAATAATTAGAGTATGCTAAATAAGAATGAATTGCAATAATGGGTGTTGTACCATTAATTTGTATTTGAGATGTCTTGATTTCACAAGCTGTTTTAGGATCTGTTTCCTGACTATTTCAAGCAGATGACTAAAAAATAGTTTTGCTTTGTTAAAAATAAATCAGAGACTGGAGCATTCCTATGTATTTTCTATCATCCAAATAACCAACAGTTTTATTATTTATTATTTGAAATTATTAATGCCAATTTCTCTGCTCCACTGCCATTCTTAAATTGGTTTGAATGGATAAGGGCTGTAACTAATTGTAGTTTTCCTTATCATTGTGACTGAGGTAAATATTTTGAAATTCCATGCCTTTTCTTCTCCCTAACAGAGTTCTGTGCTTGAGTACTACCATTTTTACATAGCCTTCAACTAACATATAAGGCAAGCGGATATACCTATCACCTTATTTTCTAATTTTAAATGGTAGAAAAATCAATATTTTATCTTTTTTATCTGTGTCTCTGCCCTTTTCCATTCCCAGTTCCCACCTTCCAGTTTTTCATTTTGGTCATATTTCCAAAAGGAATGATATCCAGATCTTGTGTGTCTGTGTGTGTGTATACATATTTAAAAATCACATCTTCTCTGATTGCAGAAAATTCAGGAAAGAATAAATTATACCTTATAATGGTACAGAAAAGAATTTATATTTGTTGAAAGGTATCTCTTTTAATATTTCTCACAGATATATTTCTACTGGCTATATTAATATTTCTAAAAAACATAAACCTAAAGCCTGAAATTATAAAAAGTTAATCAAAATTAACATATAATATCCAGCATTAGTAAAGGCTTTGCAGAACTTTTCATCATAAGAAGAAATCTTCCTTTAAATTTCAAAGTACCTACATCAACAATTAAGAAGTCCAGCCAGCACCAGGCATTGGTGAAATACGTTTTATAACCATAAGCTACCCATTTCAGAAGCATTTCCAGAATGAAGACGTAAGTGAAGATCTTGTCAGCATACTCCAGGATAGTCTTAATGACCTTTTTCTTTTCAATATATATGTCTTCAAAAGCCTGCAGAAATAATCAAATTTCAATTCATTTACAACTGAAAGCTTGTGATTCATAAAAACAGGAAATAAAATTTTCATGAAAAAATCACTGAAATATAATACTGTTATGGGCCAGCTGACTTTCTTCTGGTCTGTGGCTACTGTTTGACACCCAGTTCTAGATTTCTCACCACCAGTACATGCCACTGGTCACCAGAGGCCATGAGAAAGAGGGAAAAAGAATGAAATTATTTATAAGAGTCTAAAAGAACAAGATCTTTGGGCATATGCAGGGATTTCCATCTCATCTGACTCCCATTTTAATCCTCTTCAAATTGGATAAGACCTAATTTAAAACATGATTCCAGGATCAGCCACTCCGATACATCTTTCTCACCCTGCACTCCCCTTCTCGCCCAGCAGCAGGAATTGGAACTTCTCCCTCAGGCCTTATATGCTTGTATATCCTCAAGGAATGCAGCCGGAGACAAGGAAAGTTTTGCTGAATGAATACATGCAGTAGCTTAGTAGGCTATAGAACACAGAGGATGGTTTCTTTCTTTGAATTTGGCACAATATCTTATCATTCATTAAAAGTTTCAGCTCTAGGAATCACTTATACTCATTCCATGAATGTGGCACCTTTAACAGTCCCAAAGTGATAGACAATGATATTGTGGTCGCAGTCTCAAGTTCTTGGGAAATAAATTGAATAGATTTAAAGAACTGAACTCACTGAAAATGACAGTTGGCCTAAAGAGGTCTAAAGTATTAGAATTTTTTCTTTCAAGTTTGAACAATACTCATCATGTTGGGTAAAATGAAAGCAAAAGGGCTTGCATCCTTAGTGGTTAACATTATGCCATCTGTCCATAGCCATGGCCTTGTGCCATTCTTATTCTTATTCCAAATTCTTCTATCAATACCTTAAAAATGATCCTTAGCACTTTTTGCAAGCTGTTGATGTGAATATTGAAGAAAACAGAGAAAACGGGCACATTTACTATGGTGCTGAAAGAAGGTTCCAGCAGCTGGCAGAGGTTCCGAAAGTCAAAGGCATGAAAGTGCAAGTGGAGGCTTCCAGCCCTCAGCATTTTCCTGACCCCTCCACCAGGCTGTGGAGGAATCAGGCCAGCTACCCAGACAGAAACTGTGGCAGAAGATAAGGACAGAGCTTGAGCACAAAGGAAAAGAGTGCTGTTCCTGGACTTGGGGTGCAGAGCAGGACCGGTAGATGCTGAAAGCTAAACACTCTGCCTGGGTACCCCTTGCTCTGACAAGTCCCAGAGCCTGAAACAGGTGCCAGCCTGCAGGGCTCCTAGCTTCTGGGACTAATTTTGTGGATGTGGGAGCAAGGGGGCAAGGAGGTCATTGCATTAGCCCTATCTGATCTTGGATGTAGGCATTACTATTACTCATTTCAGTTGCCATTTATTCGTCTGTCTGGTGTGTGCTCTCCTTTCTGAGGAGCCACAGCATAGGAAAAAGATACAGTGGCTTTGACTTTAGACCTTAGTTAAGTTATGGCTCTGTCATTTACTGGCTTTGAGATATAAAGTAATTTTTAAAATTCTATGTAGCTTCCTCATTGGTAAAATAAGCAAAATACTGTAATCTCACAGGATCGTTTGAAAATTAAAGGAGAACACTTGTATAAAGATCTTGACATACAATACAAATGTACTAAATTACAGCTATGACCTTTTATTTTTTATTTATTATTATTTTATTGTTCTTCAATTACAGTTGTCCGCATTTTCTCCCCTCCCCTCCCCCCACCCACCTTTTATTTATTTAATAGATAGGTAGATTTAAAATGTAGCTCAACTGGCAAATTCCCTGAGCACAAACACCAGTTTCTTGAAATGGCTTTCCCTTTTCTTCCTCATACGATTCATTTTAATGTTGATTTTGAGACTGCCCCTCCCCAAAAAAGTGATCTTCATTTTTAGATATTTCAAATAAGGCATTACTCTAAGCTTTTCTTTAATTTTTTGTAATTTCCTTTCTGAGTCTTAGTCATATATGTGACTCAGGATGAGATAAACTTCCTTAGTTATTAGGAATAAAAGATAATGTAGACAAGATTCTGTCAAGATTCCTACTTGTATTCCATCATATACGTGAAGTAGCATTTTCTTACTCATCTTCTGTTTCTGAGAAAAGAGAATAGATACATCCCTGCATGTTCTTGATGGATGTGACAAGTCCCCGACTACTCTTAATCCAGCCATTTCTTGGGTTGTTTTTGCAACAAGCAACCTGAAGAGATGAGACAGGGTCACCCTCTGGGACAAAGAGCAAGGTTGCTTACTGCTTGCTACAATGCAGTGGGTTCCCTAAGCTCAGTGCTCCTCTGCGGTGCTGCTAACCCACTCTTTAAATGTACATTTAGCTCCCTGAAATGGTCCCGTGGAATTTGGGGACAAGGTGAAGCAACATAAACACATTGAAATTTGTGCAGCTTTCTATGCCATGAGTAATAAAGCCCTTTGCCTCTGACTTGAAAGTCTCATATCTTCCACCAGCATCCATGGATCAGTAACAGGTTAACTTGTAAACAGAGTAAGATACATGATCCCATGGTCCCAGATCCATGAAGACTATCCATGAGGCAATTTATAAAGTTCTTGAAAATTCTGTTTTTAGTATAGTGGAATTTCCAGTGGCTTCTAGTGTTTCATCATTCTTAGTGTCAGTGGGAAAGAAAAACAAATTAAGAAGAGGCTCAGGGAGTTTGTAACTCCTGAATTCCTTTACGCTCTGAGAAGTTGGTTAGTAAATGTAAAAGAATGAGAAACTTGTCCCATTCTCACCCAGAACTGCAACTTATTTTCCCTTTTAATAACATTACGATGCTTCATAAAAGCACCTTTGCCTGTTTTTGGCACTTTGTCACAGTATCACTGGCCACCACTTTCATCTCTGTATTGACATTCCCTTCCATGACACGTCCTACATTTTGGCAACTTTTAATTTCCTGTATGAATGATGTGGTTTTACACTTTCTTCTAATTGTACTATGTCCCCCTCAGACCCCCTTACTTTGCTGGAAAATTACTATTAATCTTTCCAGATCTTGCAAAACATCCTCTACGTTTCTGAAATCCCAGCAGAAAATGACTCTCGCTACAGGTTTTATAAAGTATTTTCTTAGTTTACAAACACATCCAAGTTCTACAGCCTCTTGTCCCTCTCTCTTCCCCGATTGCTGAGTTCCTTATCTTACCTGGATCTTAGCCATCTTTGCATTCAGGTCAGCGAGAACAGTGTCTGGCATGTGGTAGTGCTCAGTAAACATCTACTGAGCAGAACTAAAATTTTATAATTTTATCCTTGCTACTAATCATAGCGATTGTTAGGTAAAAAAACTTGCCAAGGTATTTTAATCTTCCAACTCATTTATTAAAAGTACTGACAATCAATTTATCGTTTTGGGTGTCAGACCACTTACCAGAGCACCACTGCTGAGCAGGATCATGAGGACAATAAAGCTCTCAAACCAACTGTGTTCTACGATCCTGTAGCATGTTATCCTGATGTTCCACCAGATTTTTCCTTTCCCTGAGTTTACATTAACTTGGCAGCAAGGGAATCTCCGTACGCAACCTGGCGAGAAAGACACGCATATAAAATCTTGATATTCAGAATTAGTAAAACACTTAAAATATGAGGTCTGTCCAGAAGGTATCCAGCCATGTAATATGAAAAATAGACACTTATATTTAAGCAGATACAAGATATAGGGGAGGAGGGGCGGGGAGAAATGCAGACAATTGTAATTGAAGAACAATAAAGTAATTATAAAAAAATAAATAATAAATAAATAAAAAGTACATGAAAAGCAAAAAAAAAAAAAAAGGAAGATACAAGATATAAGAAACATTGTGCATAAGACAATGATGCCTCAGTCCCCTTCAAAGTAGGCACATTGGGACCTTACATAGTTCTCCCAATCGCCATCAGCTGCCCTGTCATATTTTCCTGAATCTCATTGGTGATCTGAAATCTCTTCCCTTTCAAAGGTGATTTTAGTTTTGAGAAAAGCCAGATGTCCCAAGGCACCATATCTGAGCTGTAAGAAGGCTGAGTTACCTGGGTGATTTGATGTTTCACCAAGCTCTGCAAGAGATGTGATGCATGAGCAGGTGTGTTGTTGTGATGAAGCTGCCAATCACCAGTTGCCCATAGCTGTGGCCTTCTCAATCATGGAAATAGATTCCTCAGAGGAACATTGAAGCTTAACACAAAATTTGATGCAGATTTGTTGCTCTACTTGCTCAGCCATTTTGAATGGATGGCCACACCGTACCCATGCTCACTCAACAGCATCTACTGGACCCTACTGACTAGTACAGTGAAGTTGTCATTGTTCACACATGCACATTCCAGTCCACTCTCCTTGGCTGCCAAGTTACATCTCTGTCGCACAAACTGTTGTCGTTATATTAACTTCTCATTATATTAACAATGGCTGAACTTTTTCTGGACAGACCTCATACGTTATTTAATGTAAAGATTTCTCTATAATGTCCCTAAACCAAATAATTTCTAACACTTATACTTGCAGCTTCAAATAGACTCAACTTGGGTGCCACCTTCTCTCATCTCCTAACTCTCCATGGTGTTTTCTTATTATTGGTCAGCTATTTCTAACTTAGAATATCCTTGTATTCTGTATTTCCTTGATTTCTCATCAATCTCTTCTATGGTGTTTAAACCACTTTTTGTTGTTGAAATCCTAATACAATCCTAATACGCAATCCTGATACACAATGAACACTAAATTTGATGAATAAATAAATGAACTATAATCTGAGGACAGAAATGTATTTCAGGACCCTCTTTGCTGAAAGATAAAGTTTCCTTAACATAGATCTAGTCTGCAGTTCGGTGCAGCTTCAACTTCTCCATAAAAAACCCTTTGAGAAACACCATTGGAAGTAATATTAAGAAAATCAGTGGAAGGTCCTAAAATTAAGATAAAAAAATAGATCTATTAGAAGATGCAGATGAAACTGCTTCAAGCACTCTAAATTAAAAACAAGACTGACATTGAAATCCTACGTGTAAAATACACTGCTATGACAAAATTGAGAAACATTTTATTTAAAATATTTTAGGTTTATTCATTTATTTCACCATTAAGCATTTATTAAGCATCACCTGTATACTTAGCTGTGTATAATACTTTCCTTGCCTCGGGGAATTTATTTTCAGTTTTGGTTAGGCAGACAGACAAAGAAATAAATGGCTATAACTGGATAGACAACTAGAATGGCAGGGATTACTTTGGTAGCATGGAAGAAGTCTCCCTACCCCGGCTTGTTGAGAAGGAGAGGTCACAGGAGGCTTCCTAGAAGAGACGGAGCCTGAATTGAATCAAAGTACTAGCCCAAAAGTGTTCTGTGGAATTCCAGGCCAAGAGGCAGCAAAATGTGTTGTGCACAGACATTGCAAACAGTTCAGAATTGTGATGAATACAAAGTGCACACAAGAAGCACAGGAGAGGTTGGAGTAATTGAGGAGCTTACAGAAAGCATTCC
>PVJI01013258.1:0-45424 GCA_004026765.1 Micronycteris hirsuta
AAGAAATCCAAGGAATTGAAAACTTATTTGAACACATAATGATGGAGAATTTCCCGAAGCTGGTGAAGGAAATAGACTTTTGGGAAGTCCAGGAAGCTCAGAGAGTCCCAAAGAAGTTGGACCCAAAGAGGAACACACCAAGACACATCATAATTACATTACCCAAGATTAAAAATAAGGAGAGAATCTTAGAAGCAGCCAGAGAAAAGGGAGCAGTTACCTACAAAGGAATTCCCATAAGACTGTCAGCTGATTTCTCAAAAGAGACCTTGCAGGCAAGAAGGGGCTGGAGAGAAGTATTCCAGGTCATGAAAGGCAAGGACCTACATCCAAGAATACTCTATCCAGCAAAGTTTTCATTTAGAATGGAAGGGCAGATACAGTGCTTCTCAGATAAGGTCAAGTTCAAGAAGTTCATCATCACCCAGCCTTTATTGTATGAAATGTTAAAGGGAGTTATATAAGGTATGGAGGAACATCAACAGGGGAGTGGTAGGGGGAGAGGGTGGGAATGGGGCACAGAATAAATAGCATAAATGGGAGGTAGACAACAGACAGGGGGAGGTTAGAACAGTATAGGAAGTACAGGAGCAGAAGGACTTATGTCTATGACCTATGGACAAAACTAAAGGGTGGGGAAAGGAGGGGTAAGGGGGTGGGGGGCGAGAAGGGGGGAAGAGTGGGACAACTGTAACAGCATAATCAATAAAATATAGTTAAAAAATAAAAATTAAAAAAAGCAGTAATTTAAAGCACAAGGAGTCAGGAAAGGCTATGGGACAAGACAGTATCTGAGCTAAGTCTTGAATTATGTTAACTGGAAGATTAATCCTCTACTCCTTCTTGTTCCTGAAGTTCAATATTAGCGTACCACTTACCACATTATATTACAATCTTCTACAAGTCTGTCTAACCCAATGGTTCTCAAAAGGAAGAGGGGAATTTGCCATCCAGGGGACATTTGGCAATATCTGAAGCCATTTTTTATTGTCAAGACAGGAGGATAGGGAGTGCTAATGGCATCTAATAGGTGAGAGAGATGCTGCTGAACATCTTGTTAGATTATGAGTAACTTTAGTGCAAGTGTCATATTTATCTTTGTATCCCCAGCCTCTGGCATAGCAGAAACTCTATACATACATGTAGACTCACTAGACCACAATTTAAAAGCAATGAAATACAACTTCATATTTCAATTAAACATTAATAAAGCTTTAGTAAAAATAAATAAATAAAGGCAATTTCAAGAGCCAATGAAAATTTGAAAGAGGGCGACAACATATGAAATTCCAATGTCTTCCAAAATTAAAAATGTATATAATCTTCTCTGGCTGGTGTGGCTCAGTGGATTGAGTGCCAGCCTGTGAACCAAAAGGTCGCAGGTTCAATTCCGGGTCAAGACACACAACTGGGTTGCAGGCCAAGCCCTCAGCTGGGGGCCTGCAAGAGACAACCAATCAATGTGTCTCTCACACATCAGTGTTTCTCTCCCTCTCTTCCCCTCTCTCTAAATAAATAAATGTATGTTATCTATAACTCAAGAATTTTGCTTATAGATATATGTCCTTCAGATACACATACTTTCTCTAAGGGATAAAAATGTTTATAGGGAAGCTCACTGTTGTATTATTTGATGTAAGATTGCAAATAAACACCCATCAAGTATCTTATTAAATAAAGATATTTGTTCAAAAACTACTATTGCCATTGCTAAAAATAAGATAGCTCTATACTCGTAATATTAAAGAGATCCAACAAAAAAATCAAAGCAGAAGAATGAGTATGGTATGGTACAATTTCAGGGAATAGCAGAGAATATATGGGTATGGTAATGTTAGTAAACGTATCCTTCCACCAGACATTCCTTACATTAAAAGAAAAAAACTGGTAACAACAGCTACCTGCTAGGAGGGAAACTAGAGGTTAAAACTAGGAGGAAAAGACTTTCTAAACTTTCTGAATTTGTGCCTTGTGCAGGTATTGCTTATTCAAGAAACATAGGAGTCCCCCCTTACCTGCAGTTTCACTTTCTCAGGTTTCAGTTACCCCGAGGTCAACTGCAGTCTAAAAATATTAAACTTCCCCAACCATCAATACGGTCATGGATCAATGATCGAGGATCACCCAAAGCAGACGACCTTTCTACTGACACGCCATCAGCCGTTCCTGCTGGCTCTCAGCGGTACCCTAACGCTGGTCACAATGCCTGCGTCGCTCACCACGCTCCATCTCACCACACAGCACCGTGTCATCGCACAGCATCACAAGAAGGCGAGCACAGTAAGATATTCTGAGAACACATTCATATAACTTACTATAGCATATTATCATTGTTCTATTTTATTGTTGTTAGCTGCACCTAGTTTATAAATTAAACTTTATCATAGGTATGTACATACAGGAAATAACATAGCACATAGAGAGTCTGGTATTATCCGTGGTTTCAGGCATCCCCTGGGAGTCTTGAAACATATTCCCCCCATCCCCGATAAGATGGGGACTACTATATATTTTTTAAAAAGAATTTTAAATGCACCAGAAAGAGGATAAGCATGAATAACAAATTAAATGTTACTGCAATGGCCTAGACTAACAAAATGAGAGTGAAGAGAAAGAACAAACTGCAAAAATAGATAAAACCAAAAGGACTTGATGCTCTAGCTGGTGTCAGCTGGTTAGAACATCCAGTACACTGAAAGGTCATACAGGAAAAGACAACTGATCAGTGTTTCTCTCCCACATCGACATTTCGCTCTCCTCTTCTCCCGTCCTCTCTCTCTAATATCAATAAATATATATTTAAAAAAATACGAAGGACTTAGAACTTTCTAACAGAAAACAAGAGAAGTTAATCCTGTACCTGCATCTGAGCAACTAAAAGGGGAGAAAAAACACAACTGCGCTAACCACTCTGGTGGGCACCCAGCAACCCCTGCAATTCTACATTTCACCAGTAATTTCACTTTCCAGCTCTCAGATGACCACTTCATACCTTCTTCCTTCTTAAGATGACAGCTCAGACAACAACTCATTCTGAAAATAAAGAAACTAATGAATTTAATAGTTTATTCCAACTTTCTTATACAAACTGTACCTTGGAATACTAAATATAAATAGCTAACAAGTGAAGGTTCTTTATGGAGGAATCACAGCTATAAATACAAAAGGACTGAAAAAAAACACCATTTTGCAAACCTTAATGAAGTAAATGAATCCAAGTGACAACACTGGATTAGAAAAGTTGCTAAAACCATTAATTGAAAATCTGAGACTTGGACACACATCAATCAATAAAATACCCAGTCCTTGCTTGAATCTTAATTTCAACAAATCAATTCCAAAGACAGTTTTTAATCAACTGAGGGAAACTGAACACATTGTGAGGATATTAAGTAATATTAAGAGATTACAATAAACTTAGAATATTGTAAATAATGATACTACGTGTATGCTTTTAAAAATCCCCAGCCCTGGTTGGTGTCACTCAGTAGATACAGTGCCAGCCTGCGAACCAAAGGGTCACGGGTTGATTCCCAGTCAGAGTACATGCCTGGGTTGTGGTCTAAGTCCCCAGTAGACAGCATGTGAGGCAACCATATACTGATGTTTCTCTTCCTTCCTCCCTCCTTTCCCCTCTCTAAAAAGAAATAAAATACTTTTAAAAATAAATAAAAAACAGTTATCAGAGCAGCAGCTCTAAAACTTATACCAGGCTCACTTTATCTCTTAAAAATTACTGAGGCCCTGGCCAGGTGGCTCTGTTTGTTGGGAGTATCATCCCATGCATCAAAGGGTTGCAGGTTCAATCCCCAAGTAGGACGCAAGCCTAGGTTACAGGTTTGATCCCCAGTTGGGGCACATACAGGAGTCAACCCATCAATCATGGATCAATGTTTCTCTCTCACATCAATGTGCACCTCTCCCCCCCTCCTCTCCCTCCCTCCCATCTCTCTCTAAAATCAGTAAACATATCCTTAGGCAAGGAGTAAAAAAAAAAAAAATTACTGAGAACTTCAAGGAGTTTTGTCTGTAAGAGTTACACCTATTTGCTAGAGAAGGGGCATGAGGGCGAACGACTGATTGGCACATGGTAATGGAGGGGGGTGATGAAATGATATTGTATCTTGATTATGGTGATTACACAACTGTGTGTAGCTGTCAAAACTGTAACTGAAAAGGTTGAATTTTACTACACATCAATTATGTCTTTATAAAAAAAGTGAAAAAAATTTTAAATTTGAGGACCTCAAAGGACCTTTGCGTACATAAGCACATATATCTATTAATATTTACAATACTAGAAATCAAAACTGATCATTTTAAACATGCATTAATTTTAAAATAAACTTACTAAGTGTTAATATAAGTAGTATCTTTTTCAGAAAAATGTATTTTCAAAAAATGTATTAAGAATATTCGACATCTTTGCAAATGTAAATCTGGCTTTGTCATTATTCAATCTGTATTGTTATGACACATCATGTAGCCTGTGGAAAATTCCACTGTACACTACTTCTGGGGTAAGACTGCAACAAATAACATCTTAGTATTTTATGTATGTTTAATACATAATTATTATTATTATTATGACTCAGTAACCTCCCCATGAAAGGGTTTCAAGGACTCCCAGACCACACACTGGAAACCAATCCATTAGAATTTGGGGGTAAAATTATACAATGTCTGGGATCTACTTTAAAGTATTCTAGCAAAAATAACATTTTAAATGGTGGGAACAGAGTAAACAAAAATGGCAGAATGTCGATAACTGGTAAAGCTGTGAGGTAGTTACATTAAGGCTCATTACACATTTCTCTGCTTTTATTTTTGAAATTTTCTGTAATTTTTGAAGTTACTGGTATTTTATAGTCAGTTAAATCATTAATTCTTTACTGATTTCTCTGATCAGTATTAAGTCCTCATTCTCACTCATTTCCTCTAGATCTATTTTTCTAATTAACTCTCAGTAGTTACTTTAGGAAGGATCTCTGTATAATAAACTCTCAGTCCTTGAATATTTTAAATATCTTCATTACACCTTTATTCTGGAGTAGGAGTTTACCTGCATACAGAATTTTTGGCTGCTGGTTATTTTCTCTCATTACTATGAAACTACTACTACACAATCTTCTGGCATCTGTGTGGCTGACAGAAGTTTGTAAGTAATCTGTTTTTTCTGTACATTAAAATTTAAGATTATCTCTTTCTCTGTAATTTCAGTATAAGTCAAGGGTGGACTTTTTGATTTATCTTAATACTTGAAGTAAAATTTTCATCTGTGAACTGTATTTCTTCAACACAAGAAAATTCTCAGCCATTATCTCAGCACAAATACCGTGTTGTTGTTTTTTTGCCATTCACTTTACTCTTTCTGAAATTCCTATGAGGTGGCATGCATATATATATGGATTCCCAAATGAGTTCAGAATTAGAAACAAAGCTGAGTACACTGTACGCTATCTAACTAAAATATCCTCAGGTTACGTTCAGTGGTAAAACTTTAAATCCATATAAAACAATAGCTAAGCTGGTCCTCCAAATGCATGAGAGGGCTAAAAGATCTACCAATTACTTTTAATCAGCATAGATCATATTCACACACTGCCTCCCCCCCACTCTTTAGTTCTAAGACTGCATTTTTCACCATATACTTCTGCTTTTCATGCAATAGGTGTGGCCTTTTAGTATTACTCGCATTGGCCTTAGGTAAAACCAATAAAGACTGTATGTATTGTTAGAACTGCTAATAAAAATGTTTCAGATGACTTTTCCTCCACTTACCATAAAAAAAGAACATAAGGCTAGTATCTTTCCCCCAAAAATGAAAAATACAGAAGCAAAAATAACTACCAAAAAAAGAGGAGGAAAATCACACTACTGAAGTAAATTAAACAAAACACCAAGTCACTGTAGTGCAGTGAGGGGAAAAACAAAGACTAGTTGTAAACCTGGGGACAGTTTCCTTCCCTACCCAAATGTCAAAACAGTAACAGGATTATTCCAAGAAAAAATTATGTAAAATGATATTTCTAAAAATACTTAAATAGTACCTACACAATAGGAGTACATAAAAGATCTCTCCCTTTTGCCTTTTAATACTTAAGCAATTAAGTATAAAGTTTTAAAATTTCAATTTTTTGTAGTGCTTCCATTCTCTCACTACTAATTTTAAAAAGCACAGCTACCAGTTAATCCACAACTTTGCAGATTTCTATGGATAATGGGAATTCTAAACATTAGGTTTTTTGCTTTTAAATAAATATGGATTTCTATAAAGCTCTCTTCCTATTCAAATACCTAACTGCATTTTAAATATGGCCAGTCTTAAAGGATAATTCTGCATTTAGAGAAAACAAAATCTGGTAGAGCAGTGATCCCCAACCTTTTTGGCACCAGGGACCAGTTCGTGGAAGACAATTTCTCCAAGGACCAGGGTCGGGGGAATGGATTCAACATGATTCAAACACATTACGTTCAAGCCCATCTCCCGCAGTGTGGCCCGGTTCCTAACAGTCCAGGCCGATACCAGTCCTCAGGCCAAGGCTGGGAACCTCTGTAGTAGAGGACTACAATTTGACACTAAGTCTTGGCTTAAATCTTAGGGAAGTTTTCCAACTAGAAAAGACACTGGAAAGATATGTAAATTCCTACTTTGTCTCCTCCCACCAAGTTTCAAATACACAATGGCAAAGTAAAAATAAAAAACAAGTTCTCTAAAACAATACCCATTCTCAAAGGGCAAGAAATTAATAGAAATGTAAGCAATGAGTGGGGCTGAAGCCTGGGGCCTGATGAGCTCTACATTCCAAGAAACATGAGGGTTTGATTTCTAAGAGATAAAAGGCTTATGCCATACCCTTCTCACGATGGACCCAAAGTCAGATTCACTGCTTAAAACAGGTTAGAGCAAAGGTCATTTTTGTTAAGAGAGAGTCTAGAAGTCAAAGAAATTCCATAGCCCAAAAATATGCACTCTCATGTATCTTGGAAAATTGTTACATTAATTCCATACTTACTAAAAATAAAAATGCAAACCAATGATGTGAAAGTTTTAAGCATTTCATTTGGGCATACAATGCCATAACAGATTAAACTTTTACTCTTCTTTTCAAGGGAAAAAAAAATCCTAAAATAATCTTCCTTCTTGTCGATCAAAAAGACAGTATACCAAGGGATGGTTTTCCTATTACCAAATATCCCCAAAATTAAAATTTCCTGGTTTTTATTACTAAATATGCTGCTGTGTACATTGCAGCATTTTAACTTTTATTTTCTCAAATTTTTTCCTGATTCCTTTAAATTGAGACAAAATTCAAATTTAATGGCCTTCTGGAATGCTTCTTTATCTTACTTTTCCTTGCCACGTTCAATAAACTAAATTATCTCTTTTTAAATTCCTTTTTGCATTTAATTCATATAGTATTGCTATTTTGATAGTATTTTAGAAATAAATTACTGTACTGAACACTTGGTGCTTTATACCAGTCTAATTTCATGACCCACATAGGTACAAAATCACAAATAAATTCTCTAAAGGCATTTTTCTAACACAATGGGTTTACCAAAAAGTACATTTAGTTTTTTCAATAGGATGGCTCTAGTCATACTTAGTTGTCTTGAACTTCATTAGAAACAATTTTGTTAGATTGTGTTGTTACGGCTGTCATATCAGCTTGCATTTTAAGAAAAAAAACTTAACAGCCCTGGCTGGTGTGGCTCAGTGGATTGAGTGCCAGCCTGCGAACCAAAAGGTCACTGGTTTGATTCCAATCAGGGCACATGCTGGGATGTGGGCCAGGTCCCCAGTAGGGGGTGCATGAAAGGCAACCACACACTGACGTTTCACCTTTCTTTCTTCCTCCCTTCCCCTCTCTCTAAAAATAAATAAATAAAAACTTAACAAAACTGGTGAATTTTTGTGCAGCCATTTTAATACTGAATATGGAAGAAAATACACAATATTTTTGGCATATTATGCTTTATTAATTTTATTAGTTCAAGGTAAAAGTCCAACTGAAACACCAAAAAAGATTTGTGTAGTGTATGCAGAAAGTGCTGTTTCTTGGTACTATTGACATTTTGGCCAAGGAATTCTTTGCTGTGGGGCTGTCTTATGCATTGGAATACATTTAGCAGCACCCCTGGCCTCTACCCACTAGAAGTCAATAGCAGGAGACAGCTGACATACTCAAAATATCCAAATCATGTAAGTTATTGGTGAAAATGAAAAAATGTATTTTTTAATTATGGAAAACACTAAACAAACTTTTGGCCAACGCAATACATAGAACTCCATAATCTTAACTTTGTAGAAGCTTTAAAAACTGGTTTCTAAAAATTATCTGCTATGTCTTCAGAAATCTGTCATTCTACCAGTAGTTCTCAAACTTTTTGGTTTCAGGACTCTTTCTACACTCTTAGAGTTTAGATTACTCAGGTCCCCAAAAAGCTTTTGTGCATGTAAAATACACATTGTGACATTTACTGTATTAGAAATTGTAAGAGAAATTTACGTTTTAATTGATTTAAAAGTAGTAAATTACATGTTAACACAAATTAACATTTTATGAAAAACAACTATTCTCCAAAAATATAAATAAATGGTTGATTAGGAGAGAGACCATGTTTTACATTTTTGCAGATCTCTTTAACGTCTAGGTTAAAAGAAGACAACTGGAATCCTGTATTTGCTTCTACATTCAATCTGTTTCAATATGTGGTTTGGGCTGAAGCATAGGCAGAGTATATCTAGTCTCACAAATACCTAGTCTCACAAAGATATGTGGCTGGAAAAGGAATTGTAGGCATTCTTTTATACTTGTCCAAACTTGACAAGTAGCAGTTTATAAAAGTCTACTGCAATGCAGAATCTGAAATCATATTTGTAAACATTCCATATGTTTGTTACTGGTCTACCTCTAATTTTAAATGGATTTTTTACCCATGCATGATTTTGTAACATGAGCTGGTCATGTTACTGGTTCATGAGTAAACTACTGGTTCACTAAGTAAATCATATAGATCTTCCAAATGTTAGCACATTTCATTATACTATAGTATCCAAAAAAATCTTATTTAATATCACTATCATTCTCATCAGAAAAGTACTGTATTTATTAATTTCATAGTCATAGATTCAGGTTTTCCAAAATTCAAACTTTCATTATAAAACCCAAATTTTACCATTGACAACAAATACTGCCAGGTTTTTTTTCCTTTAAGTAATTCTCAATTCATTTTTTTAAAGAAAATATCTGTTACTTAAATACAGGAGCCTCCCAATAACCATAGCTTGTCAGTCCTTCTTTCAAGTAAAAAGTTTCATGAAAATATCCAGTTCAGCTTGCAACTCACACAGCTACACAATTGAAAAAAAGTATTTTTTCGTAATACAATCATCATAAAGTACTTCACTAAAGCATACTCTTTGTCACCAAAAAAAAAACTACAAAGACATGCAGCAAGAAATGCAAATCAAAAACACTCGTTAGGATGACTATAATCAAAAAAGGACAATGATAAGTATTGGTAAGGATGTAGAGAAACCCTCACATATTGCTGGTAAGAATGTACAAGGTGCAGTCACTTTGGAAAACCATTTTGGAAGTTCTTCAAAATGTTAAACATGGAGTTACCATACGATCTAGAATTCCACTGCTAAGCATATACCCAAAAGAAGTGAACAGTCCACAAAAATAAAACAAAAAAACTATACACATGATGTGCACAGCAGCATTATTCATAACAGCCAAAACATGGAAAACCTTGTCCATCAACAGATAAATAAAATGTAGTATATTCATACAATGGAATATTATTCAACCACAACAAGAATCTTGAAAACATGCTAAATGAAAGTCAGACACAAAAAGCCATTTATTATGTGATATCACTAGTATGAAATGGAATTCCATTAATATGAAGAGCAAACACAGAGAGAGAAAATAGATTAGTGGTTGCCAAGGGCTAAGGTGGGTGGGGGAATGAAGAGTGACTGCTAATACTGAACAACAATAAAAAAAAGTAACTGTTAATAGGTACGGGGTTGGGTGGGTAGTGATGAAAATGCCCTAAAATTAGATAGTGGTGATGGTTGCACAAGTCCATAACTATATTAAAAATAACTAAGTTGAAAACTTTAAAGGGTGAATTTTATGGTATGTGACTTACCATAATAAAGCGATTATTTTTTTAAAAAACATGCAGCACTCAAGCGTCAAAATTTAGTAAAAATAACTATTTTGACTGGTTTAACAAGGTCACCCTTCAGTGAAGTGCATTTCTCTTTTATTTTTTTTTAATCCTCACTGGAGGAAATGTTTATTGATGTTAGAGAAAGGGAGGGAGAGACACAGTAATGTGAGAGAGAAACATCAATCAGTTGCCTTTGCTCAAAGGCATCCCAACCAGGGACTGAACCCTGTATTCTAGGTGTGTACCCTGGCCGGAACTGAACCTACAATCCTTTGGTGCATGGGACAATGCTCCAAACAAATGAGCCACCCAGCCAGGGCCAAACACATTTTTCTTTAACTGCAAGTGCGATGTCATAAAAGAATACAACTAGGATCATTTTGTGCCACTGTTTTGATTTGTGCTAAGACACAAGCAGTTGTAGCCACCATCAATGAAAGTGTCAATACAATGAAAAGCAAATAACTTATGTGGTATTATTATGAAAAGTAGTTTGACATCAGGGACCCCTAAGAGTCTCAGAAATCCCCCAGGGGTCCCAAGATCACACTTTGAGAACTGCTGCTCTAAACCACAGCTTTACAAGACTCAAATTCAATTAAAGGCTTTCCAAGGACAGACCTAAGGTTTCAAGACAATTCCAGTCTTCTAAACATGTATCACAAATTTCTCAAGAGAAAAAAGGTAGTCTTTATTGTAATAAAAATTATTTCAATATATTATTTTCAAGTGTCCCAATTTAAGAGTTTAAAATCACTGACTTACTGAAGGATTAAAATCTCAAAAAAACAAAAAAAACAAAAAAAAACCCCAAACAAAAGTAGAGTGAAAGTAAGGATTTAGCACACAAAACATTCAATAAAATGTTATCTAAATAAATAATAAGGTAATGATGATAGTATTTCTTTTAAAACTATACTATTTAATTCTTGCGCAACTCTTTGTTTCTATTGAAAGAGTAGACTTCTGAAATGTCTCCCTATGCCAGCAATAACAACATGTCTAGCACAGCTAAGTTCAATGCCCACTACACACTTATAAGAATAAACTATCACAGAATCAAAGAATTTTAGGTCTGGAAGTTACCCCTGACAGTTACCTAGTCCAACAACCCAATTTAACATGATGAGGAACTGAGCTTGCAAGAGAAAAAGTTACTTGGCCAAAATCATAGCTAGCTACTGGCTGAGACAGCATGAATAATCTTTATTCCCAGTACCATGTTTTTACTACGCCAACCAGATTTCCCAATCAAATACAGTATAGTGCAGAAAACACTTTAACTTATACCACACCAAGGACAACCAAGACACTTTACCTGCCAAATAAAAATTTTGTAATGTTTTGTAGTGTCAATCAATGAGAAAACAAATACAAAATTGAGCAAGGAAAAACTACAAATATACTGACATGATGGAGAAATTAATCCTTGACTTCAAAAACCACAAACTTTCAATAAAGAACAATTTGGAAGACACTTGGATGTCTACTTTTCAAATAGGGCAATTTATCATCACCTTTAAAGATAAAGAGATACAAACACCTAAAGCAAAACATTCCCCAACACATTAACACATCACTGAACCTATCTATGGTAGACATGACTTAAGACTTACCTGCAGGACTGTCAGCATTCTCTCCTGGGTGTAGCTGTATACCTGTAGAATCTATAGAGTTTACTGTAACTGTCTGTAGATTTGGCAACTGACCAGTGCTTAGACTAACTGGAGTTGAAGTCAAGGCTCCACCTGCTGCAACTTGACCAAGCGTGAGTGTCTGAACAGGCGTCAAAGTTATTTGTTGGGCAGCAGTATTCTGTATTTGCAAATTCTGCAAGTTCTGGACCCCTTGTACTTGAAATGTTTGCCAAGTTATCTGTCCAGAAGGGGTCACTGTCTGTGCCTGAATTAAAAAGGTTCCAGGATTCAGCTGCAACTGAAGATTTTGCAAAGCCTGTTGTGATATATTTTGACCACCGGCTTGCACACCATGGATTGTCTGTGGTGTAATACCTTGCACAATTTGGGCTTGACTGGTTGGCTGCTGAGTCTCTTGAAGTTGTAGATGTTGTACAACAGGCTGTGCCGTAGAAACCTGAATATTCTGAGCCTGTGCCTCTTCAGAAACAGGCGACTGGATATAATTTCCCTGAAGATCTGAAGAATGAACTTGCCCACTAGAAGTGGTCAAGCTATTTGTGTTTTGTTGCAATATACCTGTACTATCTATAGTGACAGGCAACTGTGATGAAGAGGACGTTGGCACAAATAAATCTGTATCAGTATTAGTTTCATTAATATCAGGAGAAACCCGCTCACCAGTCCTTTCTGAATTGTCTGAACTATCCATAGCTTGTCCTGTGTTTATCAAATGTCCATCGGCATTAATGCCTGCAGTCATTGTCTGAGAACTGCTCGAGAGTCCCAAAGAATCTAGATCGACACTATTAATTGGAACAAAGGTAATATTCCCTGGCAGACCAAGAGGCACATTAGCAACTACTTGGGTTTGGCCAGGAAAAGATGAACCACCAATTGCAACTCCCTGAACCTGGACTTGACCAGTCTGTGGTATGAGATTCTGGATATTAGCAGGAGGTGTTCCAGAGGCAAGCAAGGTCTGATTAGAGCCAGGAATGATCTGAATTTGACCACTTTCTTGATTTATACCTCCATTATCTGAAGTGCCTGTGAAACCAATCTGAACCTGCTGACCGTCTGTAGACTGAATCTGTGGTATTACTTGATATTGAACATTGGACACTGTACCATTCGATGACTCTGATCCTGGTGCAACTGAAAATATTTGTTGATTCTGCAAATTCTGAAGGGGAAGAACATACTGCCCACTAGAAGTAGCAGCACTTGGAATCTGTACTAGATTACCCGCTTCATCTTTTATAGTTGTAGGTGTGGCTGACAAAACCTCCCATCGGTTTGGTGCTCCTCCTAACTGTGCAGCAGCCAAATCACCTGTCTGGATGAAGAAAACAAAAAATGCTTTGTAATATATATTTGTGGAATAGTATTTGTTTTATGACCACACTAAACTTTTTTTTTTTTGGAAGAGAGGCAGAGAAACATGGATTGACCACCTCACATATATGCCCACACCCCAACCAGGAACCAAACTTGCAACCCAGGCAAGTGCCCTGACCAAGAATTGAACCCGCAATTTTCTCTTTGCTGGATAATGTCCAGTCAACTGAGCCATACCAGTCAGGGCCACAAACTAATCTTTTAATCCTTCATCTATGGTCTCTAATGCTATACAGTTAGAAATAAATAAATAAATAGAAGTCACTAGAAAAAAATAATGAACAGCTCAAACCAGACATAACTCAAACACTGAAGAGTTCAAAAAATTATACAATGCACTGAAAAGTATCACTTAATCAGATGCATTATAAATAAGAAAAAAGAAACAATGCAGTGTTATCAAATCATCTGAATTAGAAAAGTTGAGATTTGTATATTATTAGTATACACCTTACATCAAACAATTAAATTGACTCTTATGGCATGTATTAATGTACTCCAGAGCAAACTCATAGTTAGGGACATTCTATTAGCAATCCTTTAGTTTTCCCATCAACTACTTAAAAAATATGACACCTTTAAAATTTAGTAAGGAAAGGTTACTGCCCTGTGACCACATGGCAAAGTCACCCCATCTGCAAAGTTTTTCTAGAATCTAAGAGCTGGAGAATGACTGTGGCATTACCTACTACTCTATTTAAAGTTTGCTGTAAAGTGCCATGCATATACATTTTGCATTCTGTGACCTGGTAGAATCTCAGGTATCATCCCCATATTTTACAAATTAAGCAATACTGGAAAAATACCAACATAGGAGAGCAAAAAACAATAAAATCCTACATCTCAATATTAAAGGACAGATTTTCTTTTTTAGGGCATAATAACAGTAATGTCTAACATTTGAGCGGTTCTTTTACATGACAAGTACCATAATCAGGATTTATAAAATTTTATCATTTATTCCTTACAACAATCCTATGAGGAAGGTGTTACCATTATTCCCATTTTACAGATGAGAAAATTGAGGGACAAAAATCACATAGCTATCTAATGTAAAAACAAGATATAAAACTAGGCCAAGTCTAACTCCAGAGCCCAGGCTCTCAAATACTATACGACACTGTCTCCTACTAAGACCAGGGGTAAAGACATGGAGAATGAGACCCTACCCTATATTAATTACTCACCATCAAAATAAAACCATTCCTATCCCACTTTCCTTCTAGATCTATATGTGATCTCCTAAAATGCCACATACCAGTAGACAATGAGAACATAAGCATATCTAGCCCAGCATTCTCAACCTAGGATCCACGTCTAAGTTTCAAAGGATCTTTAAATCCTCTAAAGCAGCGTACCAACTTTTTGAGAAAGTGCAAAGTACAATTGGGGAGGGACAGCAAGACAATCTAGAGTTTTATCATATTTTCAAAGGGGGTCTATGACCACAAAAAATGTTTATTAAAGAAACTACGTAATTTTCATGCACATACACAGTTAAAAGTATGTATTTCAATGGATAAACTACAGTATTAATGACTCAATTCAAGATATTTTTGCATGTCCATCAAGATGAAATAAGCATATGAGTATACAATCTTTCTTGTCAAATGGTTCACAATCCAGCCAAGCAGCCATACACATACATGCTACCGTATGTGAGCTGTGGTGTACACTAGCCACACAATGAAAATGCTATTTGAGAACATTGAAGATGGAAGGGAAGATTTCACATAAGAGATATTTAAAGTAATCTTGGAATAAAATTTAAGAATCCATTCTGGACAATTAGGAAATAGAGATAGGAGCGTCAATAAGGGTATAAAAACAATAAATTCAGAGACAAAAAGAAACATGTAGTTTGGTGTTCAAGAGGGGATCCAGAAAAGGCTCAGATACAGAGAAAAGTATTGGAGAACAGAACTAGACATTTTTATCAGGGCCTGTAGTAAATGGCTTTGTAGATCCTGCTAAAGAGTTTGGACTTTATCCTACAGATAGTGAATCAAAGCTATAAAAGGTTTCTAAGCAAGTTAGTGGTGCAATCAGATCCGTTTTACAAAGATAAACTAAGGCCCAGTGAGGAGACTAAAACAAAGGCGGAAGAGAAGGCAGAGAAACAGTGGGAGCAGTACAAACATCTAAACCTGAACTAAAATAATCGTTTAAATACAATCTTTTAAACTTATCGAACTTAAGGTATTAAAATGAAGCACCAGACATTATTAAAGGGATGTCATTCAGCTTCCATCTGAAACAGAAATTACAAGCTTAAGTCATCGTTCCCTATATTCAAGTTAACAATTCACATTTCATTTCAGTCTCTTGATATTTTAAATAAAGTAAAAATAAATCTATACTTTATACTGAAATCTGCAGTTAAGTATATCTAAAATCTAATCCTTATCTTAAGGTTATCAATCACCTTTAAAGAATCAACTGTTGAATTTTTTCCGTCCAGCATTAAATTTACAATTATTCAACTTATATCAAAGAATACAGTGTGTCATATACAAATTAATTTCATAATACTGGCATGTAGACCCTTCTTCATCTTGAAAAAAAGGTTATTTTATGACAGCTAAAAAGTATTCTTTTTACAATATAAAGGATATTCAACCATTACTGAATAGCTTTCTAGTCAAGAAATTTTTTGAAAATACAACTCAGATGACAATTCTGAGTAAATACCACCCAAGTACCACCTCTCCCTCCTTAGAAGCTAAATGAAAATAAACTGTAATACCACTTTTTCCAACAATTCAGGTCATTAACTAAAGGGAACCCCCCAAAAAAGAAACTTAGAAAAAGGGGAAATCCCCAAATTTAGGACAAAAAGATATATTTAAACTTTTTGGAGTAAACCTAGTGAAAAACATATATAAGAAATAACTGCCCTGGCTGGTGTGGCTCACTGGGTAAAGTACCAGCCTGTGTGAACTGAAAGATCACCAGTTCAATTTTCAGTCAGAGCACATGCCTGGATTGCAGGCTAGATGTCCAGTTGGGGGCATGCAAGAGGCAACCGATCCGTGTTTCTCTCCCTCTTTTCTCCCTCCTTTCCTCTCTCTCTAAAAAATAAATAAAATTTTTAAAAAACTAAAAGAAATGATGAAGCATAAGCCTGGGGGGGGGGGGCGCAGAGAGGAGCTGGGAACAGCAAGAGATAATTTAAGAAAGAAAAAACAATAAAAAAGATTTTTCTTTAATGAAATAATTTATAGTTTGAAAAGACTTATACTTAGTGCTCTTTTTTTTTTTTTTAAAGTGGAATGGGGGAAAATACTGAATTAGAAAACTAGACTTGCATGGTTTAAGCTAAGGTCATTCTTGGGGAAGAGATGTATACTGCACTAGAGGGGAAAACACTAAGAACTGAGTTCGGTCCTAGCTAGAACTGTAGAATTGTGTGTGATTTAGAGCAGGACTCAATTTTCTTATGTTAAAAATGGGAAATATAATACTTTGTAGGATTATACATTATAGTGCTTTATAAACTATAAAGTACTATACTATAAAGCACTATGTAATCCTAAGGTATCATTATGATTACAAAATTTTAAAAAATAGATTTGAAAAATATTCATTAGATGCCTAACACAATTCCTGGCGCAAAGATCAGTATTTGTTGAATGGACAGTTAAAGCTATCTTATTTTAAAACGATTGCGCCCGGCTGGTGTAGCTCAGTGGATTGAGCGCAGGCTGGGAACCAAAAGGTCCCGGTTCGATTCCCAGTCAGGGCACATGCCTGGGTTGCGGGCCAGGTCCCTAGTGAGGGCCATGTGAGAGGCAACCACACATTGCTGTTTCTCTCCCTCTCTTTCTCCTTCCCTTCCCCTCTCTCTAAAAATAAATAAATAAAATATTTTAAAACGATTGCAAAGAAAATGATAGAAAGAACGGATCAATAAAACTGACTTTGAGATATCAGTCTTCTATTTAAAAAAAACTACATCAATTTTAAAACTATTTATTTCAATAACTCCACAATGAATAAGACCCAAATATTTCAGACTACAAAGCCTACACTAAGACTATTCATTTGTAAGAGAAATTTCATCAGCAGCACACCACTGAAAGATATAAAGTACACTAAATACCAGAAGGGGAAGGGACAAATTATAAAATCATCTGAGACCAAAGACAGCCATAAAAACATTTGCTGTCAGGCTACTTGGAAACACTATACAGTGTACAAAGGAAGAGAGACAAAAAAATCACATAACTCAGGCAAGAGCTAGTACTTGGTTTAGGTTCAAGACAATCCTCTACATAAGCTTCACACTGGAAGAAAAACCCACCAGAGTTTCTCTTAGTAACTCTAATGTTCCCATTGGACAACTAACAAAATACTGTCTGACATGGAAGCTGGCATTATTATAAACAGTTGTTAACTGAAGGTACTCTAAGGCTCCCTCTGCATATAAATACATAATCACACAGTGAAAAGGACCGCAACCAAGAGTAGCCCTGGGTTGTTGCTAAAGCAATTCATTATAAGGGCATTCTCCAGTACAACCAGGCATAAAAAAGGGGAGTCAGGACAAGTTGGGGTTAGAGAAAAGAAAAAAAGAGGTTACCTTCTCAGATAATACCTGTAGATAGGGAAAAAGAAAAACTTCATACCACTTATTGCATAGCATTTGAAAAGTATTAACTTCTCAATGAATAATACTTTTATGAAAGTATTATTAAATACTTTCATAAAAGTATTATTCATTAAAGTATTATTGTCTTGCCCGGTCTTTCAAATGGCTTTATGAAAGACAAAACAGGCAAGGAAGGAGTGTAACCAGAAACAAGAACAAGTGCAAAGCTAAGTGGAAACAAGCATAAATACCATTCTTAGGCAAGTACTCAAGTTTCTTAAAATCTTCAGAATACTAAAGAACTTAACAGACTTCAAATAAAAACAATTACCCAATGAATTAATTACAACGACAATGTAGGTCTTATTTTAAATAACAATAAAAATAACCTTTTTAAAATAAGCTATTATTCATTTTTTTAGCTCACCAACATTCATATACTATATTAATGAACACTAAATTTACTACCTAAACTGAAGATCAGGCAACAACTTTGATGTTTCCTTGTACAGTTTATTACACTACAGTACAAATGAAATAAATTAATTATCCACAAGTACACGCAAATGCAAAATGGATAAGCTAATACTGCATAAAGGTCTACTTTACTCCATTTCCTAATTTATTACAAAAATTAATGACACAACTTGTAATAATAAAGTACAAAGGAACCTTACCATCAAACCAACCTTGGGAGTCCATGTTTAATAGGGCAATACAGCTGAGATTGCTTTGTGATTAGACCTATTCAGTACTGTACGGAGGGTACCCATTCTTGGCCAGGATCCAGGATGACCCATATCATACATAACAAATTCTAAATTCAAAATATGTAAAGCAAATCTCCAGTGCAGGTGATTAGCTTTTCAGTGACCTTTTTATGTATCAAATCCTAACCTGGCATAAAATTGAAATGTATGTATATATTTCACTTGATTTTAAACACAACAATGCTATATGCAATGTGGTGGATCCTGGATTGGATTCTGGAACAAAATATGGGCATTAGTGGAAAAACTGGTGAAATAAGAATAAAATCTGTAGTTAATACTGTATTGTTGTTAATTTCCTAGTTTTGACAAACATAACATGGCTGTATTAACATTAGGGGAAGCTCGATGAAGGGTATAACCCTCAGTCCTACCTTTGCAACTTTTCTGTAAATTTAAAATTCTTTCGAAATAAAAATTTTTTAAAACACAGCTACAAAAAAGTCTCTCTACAGACTGATCAAGATTCCCAGTAATTTGAGTAAAGTAAGATTACCTAAACACATTTTTAAGTGGAAAAAAATGCCCATGAAATCATTTCAATTGTCATTTTCTGAGATGTGCACGTCTGAAATCCATTTGAGCAGGAAAAAAATTTTCCCATTTGTTAAAGCAAACATTCAAGCCAGTATTACCACTTTTACTCAGTGAAAAATTTTATGCACAGGTACCAAACATACAAAGAAAAAAAAAATGCTCCAACTGATTCTAGCTCATGTTCATCTAGGGGGAAATAGGTATCAACAAAGATTTGGTAGTTCAGAGGAAGAAGAGCTGAAAAAGCATGGAAACAACTTTCCTACATGTGGTATGTGGCCACCGTAGGGTACACTGGAGATAATATTCAATTCCTAGGGCTGAGATTCACACATACATGTACATATACATATTTTTCACACATAACTTCCTCCTTCGCTTCTCCCCTCCCCCATCAGTGAGTTGATACCTAAACTTGGTAAGTTGCCGTTACAAGAAGTGTTCTGTTCCAATTAGAAACATTAAAAGTAGAAGCAACCTGATTTGCAATTTTATTTATACAGGGTTTCAATTTTCTTGGCAATGTAGGACTAGAGAAATGTAATTCATAAAAAAGGTTTACCAATCCATAACTGTTTAAAAGTGACAATGCCCCATACAAAGATAATTTTATGCTTTTACATTTTAATCTGCTTACAAAAGCACAAGACCTAAAGTCGTACTTAATTTTAAGACACTAAAACCATTCACATCCCTCTAGAATATAACTTGAAGTACTAAAATTACAAATACATTTAATATAGCTTAACTTTTAGCTTCACTTTTAACGCCTAGAAATATTAAGAATTACCCGCAGACTATATCAAATACCAAACTTTACTGTCTACAGTGACTAATTCAAAATCAATTCCTATAATACATCTCAAAAAAAAACTCAGATTTCAATTACTTTAATAAGTAAACACATTTATGTGTTACACTAATGCACCTGCAATGATTCAAACAAATATGAAATTCATAAATAACAGTCCTAAAAACTGTTTTCTAGATCATATAAATTAAGCCCTCATAAAACCCTGGTCAGCTCCTCCCCCTGCCCCAGACACACTAAAAACACTACCAAAAGGATCCCACCTCGTCCTATCCGGGCTAGCAATCACAATAAAATGAAAATAATGGCTTTGCCAACGAAATTCAAGGATGGTGTGCATTAGCATGCATGTTACGTACAATTTCTTACATGTACTTTTATTCTTAACATTGGTATTCATATTCAATTTCAAAAGCCTAAGTGTTAATCTAAGTCACTTCACCGACTTCAATAGTCGCTGAGTGTTTCACTTATCGCACTTATGAAAAATTACTGCAAAATTAGTGTCTGCAAAAACTAAAATTCGACAATGTAATGGCCATTGAGAAACCACTCAAAAAGTGTCCACTCCTGCATACAAAAGGATAATTCGAAAAATAAACACTTCATTCCTTTTTTTAAACGATTCATGGTTTAAATCAATAATATCTAGTAACTTCCAGCAAAAAAACTCCAAGTTCAAAAAATACTAAAAGCTAAAGACACTGCAGCCTCCGTAGTTGATACTATCCATGGCCGATAGGCTGTGCTTGAAAATTTTGTAGTGTTCAGCAAAGGAGTTTTCAGCAGTGATATGAATTGCTCAAACATCCATTTTGGAGTCCTCCACCCCCGCCCTCTCAGACTTCATTTTGTAGTGATTTTGGAACGAGGTTCCGCAGTGACAATTTAGAGAAAGCCTGGGTTGGCTTCTGATCCAAGCAGGCTGAGAAAGAGCAGGAAAGGGCGCCCTGGCTGCGCGGTCCGGGAAGGCGCGGGCGCCCGGCAGGCCTTGTGGGCGGCTGGAGCGCCGCAGGCCCGGGATGGCGGACGCTGGGCCTCGGCGGGGGCGGGCGGCGCGCGCCAGAGAGACTTACCGCTCCGGCCACTGCGGCGGGGACCCCGGCTGCGGCGGGCGCCTCCTCCTCGTCGTCGCCCGGCGATGGCGGCCCAATCTTGCTGCAGGTAGCGGCCAGCAGAGCAAGCGGTGACGGCTGAGTGTCCTACCCCCGATGGGCGGGTTCAGAGAGAGAGACAGGGGGAGGGGGTGGCGGTTAGGGCCGGGCCGCCGCTCACACAGGAAGTGAGACTTGGTCCTCGCAGGCTGCGCCCGGACCAGCGCCAGCCCGCGCTCTCCTCCTCCTCCTCCTCGACTCCTGCTCTCGGCCTCCCGCTCGCTCGCTCGCACGCACACCCGCTCCACCGTCCGCTCCGAGGCGGGCGGCGGGCTGCGCGCCGGGCCTGCACCTTCTGCCCGGAACCCACCTCCGGGAGAGCGTACACACGGACACGCACACGCGCACACTCACACACATACACAAAAAGGCTGCGGGAGGGGGAGAGCGGGCGGGGTCGGAGCGTTGGCGCCTCGGGCGGGCAGCTCCCGGGGCGGGGGGAGGGGAGGAGAGAGGCGCGGAGGGAGGGGAGAGCGAGGGGAGGAGAAAGCGGCGCGAGGGGGGAGCCAGGCCGGGGCTCAGTCGCTCCTCACCTGGGCCGCTGCTGCCGCCGCCGCCGCCACCGTGCCGTTTCCGTGCTGCTGCTGTTGCTGCAGATACTCGCCGTGGCCGCCGCCGCTACCGCCGCCGCCGCTGTCCACGTCCAAGGCAGCCATTTCCTCTTGTTTCACGGGCTTTTCGGGAGCTGCAGGCACAGCGCGGGGGGGCGGGGGGGAGGGGAGGAAGGCGGGTGGTGGAGAGGGAGGGGGCCCGCGGGCCGAGTCGAAATTATTCCGAAAGCCCGGACCGAATCCCCTTCCCCTCCCCCACCCGCCCCACGGCGGCGGCGGCGGCGGCGGCTCCCTCCTCCCCTCCTGCTGCTGCCCCCGCCCGCCGCTGCCTGTAACCCTCCTCCTCCTCCTCTTTCCCTCCTCCTCCTCCCCGCGCTGCCCCTGCCCCCTCTCCTCTCCTCTCCTCCCCTTTCCCTTCGCGCCGCTCGCTCTCACTCGCGCTCGCTCCTCTCGCACCGTCAGTCACTCACACGCTCGCCCGCCGCCCGCGCCCGCACACAGGGGGATGCGCTCCCGGAGGACCCGGCCGCCCGTCCCGGGGCCCGGCAGGGACACAGCATTGCTGGGGCTTCAGGGGTGGACGGTGGCTGGCGGGGAGGGGAAGGAGGCGAAGGGGAGTGCGGCTTTCTGCCTCTCACAGACACTCGGTCGCACACACGGGGCCGGAGCCGGCGGCGACGGCCCGGGGCTGGCTGTGGTCGGCGGCGGCGGCGGCGGCGGCAGCAGCAGCAGCAGCAAGGGTTGCTCTCGGCTTTACGTACCGGTCATAGTGTGTTTAGGGCACCTCAGGCGGGGCTCCCCGCCGCCTTACACATGGTGAGGAGCGAAGGCGGCGGCGGCGGGAGAGGATGCGGGAAGCGGCGGCGGACACGGCCGGAGCGGTCCGGGGATTTTTTTTTCCTATTTTGATTGACTGTGCGGGAAACACAAAAGGTGGAGCCTCCAGCCCAAAAGGGGGGAAGAGGGTGACAGCCCGCCCGGAAGTCCCGCCCCTCTTCTCCGCGATCATTCGCCGCCACGCTCTCTTTCGTCAGTGCTCATTGGTCTGGACGCCCGTCCGTCGCTCGGCCAGGCCGCGCGCTTCCTGTTTGCCCCGGGGTGGAAGGGGAGAGACAATGAGCGGCCTTGGCGGCGTAGGCTTCCGAAAGCGGCTGCGGCTCGCGAGTTACCCCGCTGTGCCCGATTCGCACGCCGGCTGCCGCTGCCAGGCCCGAGGCGCAGGCCTCTTCCACCTCGCAGGCCCTCGAACCAGGCCTCGCTAAGCTGGGGAGGAAATCTGTCCCAGGTGGCTCAGCTCCCCTCGACGCTTCTTCCATCCCGGTGGCAGCCTCGGCCGGATCTCCCCAGGGCCTCGCGCTCTCGGAACCGCCGCTTCCCTGCATGGCCAGAAGGCCGCCGCCGCTCAGGCCTGGGGCTGCTGCTGCGGCCGCTGCTGCTACTGAGCAAACCAGACCCGCCCCGCGAGCCCGGGGGGAGGGAGCTGGTATTGGGGGAGACACCCCCTTCGAGGCTGGAGGAGGATTTTCTCTCACACATTCAGCTCAGAGATTCACAGTCCCAGCAATCTCGGTCCCATCTCCTTTAGCCCCAGGTTTCCGTTTCATCTCCCACTTCTACATAGCCTGGAGGTCAGCATTTAAAACCAAAAAAAGATAACAATTCACCTCAGACAGAGCAGAGCTTTCCTTCTTGCCAGTGGCACCAAAACAGGCACTTAAGTATATTTCATTTAATATGTTGTGTATATAGTCAAGGGTGCAGAATCCTTTTCATAAAAAATCCAGTCACATAATCACATCCCCTGCTTCTTAACCGTCTTGGTAACAAGTCAAACATGAAAAAACCCATCAACATTTGCCAACATTTTTAAAATAGTGAATCTCAGCGAGTATTGGTTTGCTTGGAACATTTTAGTTATACTTTAATTTAAAATCTCGTTTCACTTACTACTTTGTTAGGTTACCACTGCTTTTCTCTTTGGCATCCCTGATATCTTGCTGTCATCCTTGGGAGGAAAATGGTCATGTTTTACGTGTAAGTTTTGCTAAGAGAAATCTATGTCTGCCTATTACCGTAAGATCTAATTGCCAAGAAAGGTTAAATTCGAGAAGTGGAAACACTGTCCATGATAGCCCTTTCATAAAAGTCTGACTCAAACAAAATTAGTAGTGTTCCAATTACTGTGATTATTATATTTTGTGGACAAAGTTAGGCAGGGGGATGGGGTTGTGAAGTCCAGCACTTGAACTACATTGTCGTGTGCAAACTAAAAAGAATTCCTAATCCATTTGTGAGTTTGCGTCTTAGTTCTAAAGCACTTTCAACCTATACTCATAGGGTCAGAAAAATTGGTTACTTTGCAATTAATTGTACAAAAGATAGAACTTTCAGGGAAGTGACCTAAAAATCACAAAAAAGCAAAAACAAGACTTGAAATTATGACTCCAAGAATTGGGGTTGATCTCTTTCAAAAGTAAGGTCTTTTAGTGTCATATTTAAGTTGACAAATCACTTTAAAAGGTAAATAGTAGAAAATCTGTACTATTTTACACTTTAAAATGAAAGGAAAATTTTAAAGAATAAGCTGATTGTTGGGGGGGGCGGATAGAAAAAGAGAGAGAGGCTGAAGAGAACTAGTGAAAACAAGCTGGAGAGAGGAAGGGAAGTCACAGCGTTGTCACTGCTCTTATATGGGTGTGTTCGTTAGGGGGTAGCTCTCAAAGGAGAGATTTTTTCAAGTGTTTTCCAGGAATGGGGACGTGTTTTCATGGGTCTAACCATACTACTTCCATGCCCCTTTTACAAAGTCTTAGTCCAGCCACCCATAGAGAGCAAAGTACCTGGCCACAAGAAGTCCATTCATTTCCTCATTGATGCCACTTGAAAAATGAAGTCATTTTCAGACCTTTTTGGTCCATAGACCATCCTGACAAAACGTAAAAATATTTCATCTTTCTGAAAAGAGAAAATAACCTATCAAAGTTAACAATTCTGCTTTTAACGCAGTGTTTTAAAGAGATACATGTGCCAAAAGTATCAAAATCAGGCTCCTAGGACCCTCTCAGACCACACTTAGAAGAATGATTGCTGTGGAATATTAAGAAGGCTGGAAACAGTTTCTGGAAAGAATACCTTTTCTTAGCTATTCCAGTACTATACTCAAATCTCCAAATACAGTTTATATTAATTAAAAGCTACCTGTTTTCTCAGCAGAAGTCAGCCTGTTGATGGCAACTACTGCTACTTTACGTAGGAATCCAGAATTGCAGTTCCTAATCAGGAAAGCACCGTGCTGGAAATTACTTAGACTTTCTCCTTTCCAAAGATGGTTTGAGGAAGCTCTGTGCTGGCCACTGTATACATCACAGTAGGAGATCTGAGTGTCACTTTATTTTCTCCTCAGTTTCCTCACTTTTTTTTTTTATCTTATATGTGTTTCTGTAAATTTATTAAATCCTTTGGAAACCGATGAATATTGAAGGGGCTTAAAGGCTTCTCTATAGACCCACATGAACTGTCACCCATCTTCAACCTCCTTTTTCTCTACAAAGAGAAGAGACCACTAAATAATTCTTGGTTCACATCTGTAAGATGTGAACATCACTATCCATTCTGTATTAAAAATGGCCAGAGCCTAGTTGTCTGCACCACACCCGAAGGGCTGCCCTTCCTTTCCAGTCGATCCTTACTGCTCTTCTTCACTCCTGAGCATGTAGTGAGTGGGCCACATGAAATTGCCAGTATTCACATTTCTTATCTAGAAAGGTGGCAGTTTTGTGTAGCTCTACCTAAACCAATGTCTCTTAAGATAACCGTTGTTTCTATGATTGTAACCCTCCTTTGACCTGCCTCCCTGGGTCTCTAACCTGTTCACACTGGATTTCAGGAATCTTCATTTTGTTCTGTTTACATAATCACTACTGTATTTTAGAAGCACTCTAACCGACGTTGACTAGGTACACTTAACGACTTAACCCCCTTTATATTCTTTATCTTCTCTACTTTCCCAAAAATATACCTTAAAAGCCATATCTTTTGTCATTTTTTTCTTTCTTTTTTTTTAAGATTGTATTTATTTCTAGAGAAATAGGAAGGGAGGGAGAAAGAGGGGGAGAAACATCGATGTGTGAGAGATACATTAACCAGTTGTTTCTCCCACGCCATCAACAGGGGACCTGGCCCGCAACCCAGGCATGTGCCCTGACTGGGAATCAAACCGGCAGCCCTGTGGTTCACAGGCTGGCGCTCAATTCCCTGAGCCACACCAGCCAGGGCTTATTTTTTCTTAATCTGCCATAAAGGAGGGGTAACATTTTTGAATGTTTACTGTATGCGAGCTCTTTCACATCTTTACTCCATAGAGCCCTAGGGGTTAAGTATCATAGGTTTATCATTTTATAGGTGAGGAAACTGAGGCTCAGCAAGACTATGGGATTTGCTTGTTGTTATTTTTAAATATGTGGCAGATTCAAACCCACACGTGCCAGTCTCACCAGTCAACATATCAAGTGTGTTTCAATGGTCTGCTTTAAAAAAATTTAAAAAAAGAAGGAAAAAGTAGATAAAATAGGCACATATTTATAAAGAAGGTCATTTTTAAAGCAAGTCTTTTACAATGTGAGCTCCTTATGTTAGGGATCATATATTTTCAATGCTCTAACCAATACCTAACATGTTGAGGATGTTTAATACTAAGCAGAAAGATTGTCAACAGTTATCTTGTGGGAAAATAAAGGATGGCTAGGAAATTACAATTAACCAATAAATACTGTATAATAAAGTTTCTTCGACCGCATAATAGTTCACCTCTTTCAAGATCACATTTCCCAAAGTAGTTAGACCCTCATTTTCATTCAAGCTCCATACCAATGATATCATCATGATATAAAAGGACTGATGTTTTTATAGTTCAAGAAATCCCTTTCTCCTATCCAGGCTATTGACATCCCTGGGTATTCTAAATATTCTAATTATCCACAACACACGTGAAGTCATCTTCATGTCAGTCAATAAGCTTAGTCCACTGACAGATTTCTGAGTAGGTGCAGTTTTCTAGAAAAGATGGTTTACATATTTCTACCTTGTTAATCTGTCTTAGAAGGATATAGAATGTTAGAAAGTGTCATGTTAATTACCTTTCTTAGAATAGTATAGAATGCTAGAAATTATCTTGGTTGTAAATTAGCAAACTTACCAAGGAACTTTACTTAACAATTCTAATAAATGACCTAAGGTTATTTAATAAACAGCCTTAGATGCCACAAAGGTGTGGTGTCCTTAAATGATGAGAAACAACCTTCAGCATGAAGTGTATTTATACTTCATGAGTCAATCTCTGTCTTATAATAGAATTTGTTTCTATCCTTTAATCCTATAAATCAGACATAACCATTAACTAATTCCAAAAGATCCAGACATACCCAAGGCCTAGTTAGAGAAGATGAGAGGAAGGGGAAAAAATAAAATATGAGGTGGTAGGGAGAAAGTCAGGTAGTACTGTAGACAACATTGAAAACTTTTTATCTGCCTTTGAAGGAACAGAATTTTTCCAATTATTCCTAAAATGGCTGAAATGCTGCACCATGATATCACTCCATTTCAACCCAAGAGGAGTAAAACCTAAATGCAATTATACACACAAGTGTGTGTGTGTGTGATATATAATTATATAATTTAATATACAGTGTAATGCACAATGATTCATAAATTATGTTATATTCATTAACATTTAAAATAAATGAAAAAAGATGATTCATCATGGATAAATCTCAAAAATAGTGAAAAAAGCTATTATAGCAGGGTAAGCAGTATAATACCATTAATATAAATTTTTAAAAGATACAAATTTATAACCTACACTATATGTGGATACATATATGTAGAGTAAAACTATAAATTCTTGCATGGGAATGATAAATGTTAAATTTCAAATGGTGATTGCTCTTGGTGTGCACAGGAGAATGAAATTTGAATGAGTATCCCGGGGGCTTTGTATTTGAAAGGTTTCCTTAAACTAGGTTAAGTATATTATTATTATGATATTGTTCTCTATGACTACTCCATTTGCTTGAAATACTTCATAATCATTATTTTTAAAAGAACAAAATGAGTAAGTTAATGAATGAGTCCATGGTGGAGGTAGCAAAATAAGCATGCTCAGGAGACTGACTGACCTAAGGAGAGGAGGGGAGAGAAAGAATGATTCACACATGACTAAATTTTCCAGTTTTAGTAACTGGAAAGATGAGCTGGAATAAAGAATGTAAAAAATGGGAATGGGTATGGGATGGACAATCACGAGTTCGGTTTTAGATGTGTTGAGTTGGAGGTACTAGCAGGATATCCATGATATATCCAACAGACTACTATAAATTTGAACCCGGAGCTCAAATGAGAAGCAAGTGCAGGGCATGGATTTGGGAGCCTGTGAAATAATGGAAAATATATATTGGTCTCTGCCCTGGTTCCTAGCACAAAGCTCCTAAAACTCTTGTGACTGCCTAAGTGATAAGAGCACTAGGTGCAGCTTTTGTTCAAATATTTGGTCTTTGACCCTGGATCTTGACACAGAGCTCCTAAATCCCTTGGAATTTCCTGGATGATAGGAGCATCTTTTGTACTAATGAGGAGACTTTGGGTGAGGGACTGGGGGCTGGTCACTAGAAAGACCAAACCATGACTAGAAAGTTAGAACATTTAGTCCTATCCCACATCGTCTAGAGAGGGCCTGGAAAATGAGTTGTTAATCAGTCATGCCTACATGATGGAGTCTCCATAAAAAACCCTCAAGTATGGCATTTGGAATGCTTCCAGGTTACTGAACACATGAAGGGGATAGGAAGGTGGCGTACCCAGAGTGCATGCGGAAACTCTGCACCCCTTCCCCATACCTCGCCATATGTTTCTCTTCATCTGGCTGTTCGTCTATATCTTTTATGCTAAACTGGTAAACATGTTTCCCTGAGTTCTGTGAGCCATTCTAGCAGATTACCCAATCCCAGGAGTGGTTTGTGGGAACCCAATTTATAGCTGGTTTATTGGAAATAGTAGTGACAGTCTAGGATTTGCGATTGGTGTCTGAATTGGAGACAGTCTTCTAGGGCCGAGTCCTTAACCCACAGGCGGCAAACACAAGGCCCTCAGGCCAAATCCAGCCCCCCACCTTGTTTTATCCGCCAGCACCTTGTTTCTACCTAGCGGCAATGCTGAGCTCTCCCTTAACTGTGAAGGAGTAGTTACATTTATACAGTCCTAAAATTACATTCAGCCCTTTGAAGGCAACCTCAAGGCTGATGTGGCCCCCAGTGAAAATGAGTTTGACACCCCTGCCTTAACCTGTGAGAGCTGACACTAATTCCAGGTAGATCTGGGTAGAGAGTGTCAGAACTGAATTACATTATAGGACACGCAGCTACTGTTGAAGAATTATTTGGTGTAGGAATATGCACACACAATTGTTGACCAGAAGTGAAATGTTTTGATTATTGTTGAGTGTGCAAGCACAGAGAGAAACGGAGTTTTTCTTAGACAGAGCCCTTACCATCTTCACAGGCCTCTGTCCATTTCTTTTCAAACAGGAGAAAGTCTTTCCATCTTTAAAAGCCCTCCATGTGACTCTGAAGTTTCCTCTATGGTCTTCTTTCTTTCCTTTCCTTGTCCAAGGTTTCAATAACTTGCTACCTACTGCCTTCCTAATGTAATGCTACACCCAGTTTCTGTCCTACCAAGCTACTCAAAATTGCTATCTTAATGGCTTCCAATGACTTCTTATTGCCAAATCCATGGATCCCCCACCCTAATTTTCATTCCTTTTCAGCTCTTCTCAGCATCTGACACTATAAACATTTCCTCTCTAAAACTCTGTTCTCCCTTAAAAGGTCATCTGCTCTCTTGTTTCTTCTCAAATGAGTATTTCTCTGTGTCTTTGCTGTGCTATCCTATAAAACTCTCTGTGATGGTGGAACATTTTGTTTGCGTCGTCCGTTACAGCAGCCACTAACCACGTGTGGCTCTTGAGCACTTGAAATGTGGCTAGTGTGACCAGGGAACTGAATTTAATCATTATTGTATTTTTTTTTCATTACCATTTAGTCCCCTTATGCCCCCTTCTCCCATGAATTTTTAATTATTCAATTTTAATTCATTTAAATGTAAAGGGCCACATGTAGCTAGTCACTAAACTTATTGGTAGTGCACTTTTAAGAATTCTTTGCCTCCTTCCAGCCCCTAAATATGAACCGTACTCTAGACTCAGTTTTTGATTCCCTGAGCTTTTCTTTGTAAGTTCATCCCCTAAAAGCACAACCATCCCTGCAACTTCAGCCCTATCTCTAAGTTCAACCCCAAATCTTACCTTCAGTTGTCACCAGAGCTCCAGTTCCATACCCTCAAGCACTGTAAACCCCTCTGGACTGTCTCACTTTTACTTCAAACTCAGAACGTTCAAAGCTGAACCCGTAACTTTTTCTACAGAACCAGTTCCCCTCTCCCTTATGACATTCTTGTCTCTGACAACAATGTCCTCATTGTTTTCTCAGTTTCCCAGACATGAAATTACCTTTCACACATCCCTCTTTTTTTTCTCCATTGACAGCTGGTTACCAGGTGCTAACACGTTTTCCTGCAGAATCTCTCTCAGCTACCCGTTCATTGAAATCACAAAATTTATTGAACCCCACTCTGCATGGCCCCTGCCCACAAGAAGCCGATAATCCAATTAAGAGATAAAATGGAAACATACACAAATTCAGATACTATCGAAGAGAAATAACAAAGTCTAAAGTACACTAGATGCATTAAAACGTGCCCTCCGAATTCAGGAGTGCTGGGCATCAGTCAGCTCCTTCGGAAAGAGATCAAAGCATAGTTTGCCCTGGCTGGCCTTCTGCAGCTCTACCCGGTGCTCCAGACTTTCCTGCTCCTTTCTGTTCCGCATCTGCCGTCAAATTAATCTTCCTCTACCTTGCTCAAAAAACGTTAGTGATTCCCGTGATCTACCAAAGCAAGGGTCTTTCTGGCAACTCCTCTGCCTTACATTTAACCACTCTTACCTCTGAGCAGTTAACTCCTCCTCACCCCAGAATTGTCCGCGCCTCTCCCCCGCCCCGCCCTCCACACCCACAGTGCTGATGCAAATTCTAACAATTGTATTTTTCTAACAAGCCTTTAAACTTCAAGTCTTAACCTCTTTCCAGAAAGCCATTGCTCCCAGCAATCCATAACTCCCTTGCCTTTAACTTTCCATTACACTTAAGAGTCGGCACCCTTAATATCACACTTAATTCATGACAGCCTTGTCACCACTGTTCAATCATTAGCATTTTGTGCACAGCCCGTCCTACCCTCACGTGGCTCACAGGCAGTGATTCTCAAAGGAGGAGAGTGGTAAGGTTGGCAAACAAGGCAGCTCTTTATTGTCCCCCTGGGGCTTTTTTTTTTTTAAGCTATGACATTAACTTATCTGAATTTCAAATATTAAAGGAAAATGTTAGATTTCTATGCTTTATCAAAGGAGACATATTGTTTATCAAGAGTTCAACAAGCGGTTGGTTCTATGGTGTTGAGCAAATAGAAGATAATCAACGAATATCTATTGAATAATTCATTGATTTCAGTAAGCCACAAATATGGGTTCTGTTAGGACTGAAGTTCCAGACTTCTTATTTTAATGGAGAAACTGCTAGTAATATGATCTGTTAATTGTAAAGAGGCCAGAAAACTAGTATTCACCAGCTGAACAAATGATCAAAAACTTATAAGGAAATCTTGAAATGTTTTTATTATAAGCCATTTGATACATATAAAATATGTATAATGTATATGTAAATTATAAAGTCTAATAAATAATAAATTAGGTGACCCTAACACCTAATTTAAAATATTTCTGGTACTGATAACTAGCCATAATTTATTTATTTTTTAATTACCCATTTTTTAAGGGTTCTATCATCCTTGACAGTGTGTTATTATTTTTGCTCTAATTATATATACTCCAGTGAGTTATTTTCTTAGTCTCATGTATTAAAAATATACTTACTTTTGAAATTTAAAATATTAATATTTAACTTCATATTTAAATTCTATGGTTCAATTTTCCTATCTTATTCATAGCATTTAAATTATTTTAATTTATCTCTAGTATGCTGGTTTACTCATCTCAAGAGTTTTTACATTTTACCCTGCTTTGAACATTATGATTTCACCTTCCTGGGAGATAATCTTTCCGCTTCATGCCTTCTCCACGCCGAATTGCGTAAACCACTTGTGTGCTTCTGCTCCTAGTCTACTGGGGTCATTTCATTCCTTCTCTGGATTGACTGTCCCTCCCTCTGGTTTTGTACAAGAAGCTTACTGCACGTTCCTTCTTCTAAGTCTTCACATGTAGAATGAATAAAATTGGTTCTAATATTGATTTCTGGAGCTTTGTAAACCATCCATTCCAAACTATGCCACACTTTGATATCAAAGTCAATGTTTAATCTACTTAAGTGGTTCATCCCTATACCATACTTCTCTAACTTCTAGATTAGTTTTCTGTACAGTACTCTTTTCATGGTGCTTTATCCTGAGTAATTGGTCCAGGGCTTCCCTCAGCTGATATCTGTCATTAGACCCAGAGGTTATCTCACATCACTGAGGCAGATAAAATGTGAGTCCATGCTGGCTCTTTAAATTAAATCATAATGTTCTGGAATTTCCCAACAGTTAATTTTCTATAAAATATGTCAGTGTCCTGTCATTCACTGAAGCTAAACTTAATAATTCTGAATCTTGGATTCAGGCAAAAAAGTATATTTAGGGAATTAGCAATAATTTAATATGGATTTTATTTATAATAACTGATATAGACATAGTCAAAGGTAAAGTATTTTAAGTCACCTTTATGTTTATTGATGAATTCAACATCTACTAAGAATGAACAAAAAACTATTTGAATTACATAGTCAAAATCGAGTACAGTAGTCAAAAGTTCATAGAATGGCAACTAAAGAGTAGGTGAGCTTTCCCGTGTGCAAATTATAGCTTACTTTCTACGTGGGCGAAATCGTCGCATCCTGATGGTGAGAGACTGTGAGAATAGCATAAGGTCTGTACAAGGGGGCGTTGAACAGGGTTTCATCATGGAAATTTTTGAGGAGGAAATCGGAGCATATAAAGGAAGGATTAGAAAAGAATATTATGAAGGTTGGTAAAATCCATGCTAAAACAATGGAATGGAAAGAAGTACGACTTAATAAAATGTATGTAATGTACGTGAAAAGTGAGTGCATATAAAGGACAAATTAATAAACCCACAGAGTTCCCCACAAAGACATATCTCTGAAAATATAACAGCAAGATAATAGAAAGAAGAGCAGTGTATATATTTTTTAAAGATTTTAATTATTTATTTTTAGACAGAGGTGAAGGGAGGGAAAAAGAGAGGGAGAGAGACATCAATCAGTTGCCTCTCCTGTGTGCCCTGACCCTGCAGCCCAGACCTGTGCCCTGACCAGGAACAGAACCAGGGGACTTCAGCTTTGAGGGACCACACCTAACCAACTGAGCCATACCGGTCAGGGCAAGAGCAGTGTTTATTTGTATACATATGCTTTGTCCACTCAAAATCAGGGACCAGCAGAAAACTGACCATATAGTAGGACCTCAGAGAATTTATTGAATACATGAATATTTAACTTCTTGAGGCTATTACCCATTATCAGTCAGCTGTCCCTAATTTATTTTGTGTTTTATTTTTTAATTTATTTTGTTATTTTTTAATAAACATTTTATTTGAGAATACCTATAGACTTAGAAACAAAAGATTACAAAGATAATAGAGTTCCTATATACCTCTTACCTACTTCTCCCTAAGGTGGGTTAACCAGTCACCCCAGTTTTCCAGGGACTGTCATGGTTTTAGCACCAGAGTTCCACATCCCAAGAAACCCTTCTCCCAGGCAAACTAGGATGGTTAGTCACACTACAATCTTACATTACCATGGTACATTAATCAAAGTTAAGAAACCAACAAACATTGGTACATTACTACCACCTAAACTACAGACTTCATTTGGAATTCACCACATTCTTAACTATTTTCCTTCTGTTCCAGGATCTAATGCGGGACACCACATTGTGTTGAGTCGCCAGGTTTCAGTGTCTTCTAGCTTGTGAGAACAGTCTTTCCTTGCTTCTCATGGCCTTAACTCTTATACAGAGTAATTATCACTCTGGCTGCTGTGGCTCAGTTGGAGCAAGCGTTGTTCTGTTACGGGAAGGTTGAGAGTTTGACTCCCCTTCAGGGCACATACCTCGGTTCTGGGGTCAATCCCCAGCTGGGGTGCATATGGGAGGCAACCAATGAATGTTCCTCTCCCTTTCTCTCTCTCTAAAAGCAATGAAAAAGAAAAAAAAAAAAAATGTCCTCGGGTGAGGGTTAAAAAAATTTTTTTTAAGAGTAATTATAAAGTATTTTATAGAATGTCCCTCAATTTGTGTTTCTCATGTTTTGACTGGTGTTGTGGGCTTTGGGATCCTCAGTTATTTTTAAACTCTGCAAATGTCAGTGCTTATTTTTATGTTTACATTAGCCAGTATGCACTTTAACTTCCTCAGAATATCATTTTAATTTCTAAAGGAGACTAAATCACTTGTCCAAGTGTCACAGTAAATTTTTGATTCTAGATACAGTTCTCACATTAGAGCCCACAAAGGGCAAAATTAAATTGCTTCCAATTCAAAAACGCCTTATTTAAACGTTAAAAATGACAGAGCTCATTGCCCAGGTTACCTTTGAAGCCATAAGTCTTCTCCATTGGTATCCTCACAGGGTGAAAATACACCATTTGGCTAAATAAATAAAGCTATTGAAGGTTTATTTTTCTAGTTTTCAAAAGAAAATGCATTCTTTGTAGAATATTTATAAAATAGAGGTAATAAAAAGAAAGAAAATTAACTTACCTGTAATTCCTTCACCCTAGAAAACCCACTGGTTATAATTCTTAAAATTTTTTTTTACATCTTTTTACTTTTTTTTCTATCCACATTTTCTCACGTGAAAATTGGATTATACTGTTACATGTTAATTTTAACTAACTTTTAAAATTTTATATATAATGAATACACTTTTATGTAACTAAACACCTATGACATCATTTTAAAATCCTGCCTAATATTTCAGAGTATAGGTGTATTATTGAACATCCTGTAGCTAAATATTTACACAAATCCATGATAATGGCCGACATTAAATTTCTTTAAGTGGACTTACTGCATCAAGGGGCGTACACAATTTTAAGGCTTCTCATGCGCATGGCCAAACTGCCCTCCAGAGTATTCTACCAATGGATACGCTCACTAGCCATTTGTAGAAGTACTCATTTCTCTACATATTCACCAACACATTTATTTTTTTAAATTTGCCAATTTGATAAAAATACGGCATTTTTGTTTTAAGTTGCATTTTCATTACTAGTGAAGGTGAGCATTTTTGTATGACTAGTGCCACTTGTATTTCTTATACTTTGCATTACTTGTTTATGCCTTTTATCTTGTTGTCTATTGAAGCATTCTTCATTTTCTTATGTATCTGAACGTACACATTTAACAACATTAAACTTTTTCTCTCATATATGAGTCAAATCTTTTTCCCAGTTTTTCATCTGCCTTTTAGTGATATTTTGATAATCAGAGGCGTGAATCATTCTCATTTGTTCTCTGCCTTTGGTAGCTGTTTTCGGTTTTCTGTTTGGTTTGATTTGCCTTGAATATTGAACTCAGTCCTGAACGCTGATCGGGCAGCTCCTAGTTGAGTAGAGCGATCCCGTCGGTGGTCGCCCAGTGGTTTCAGCACAGGCTAACTGTTCCCTTCCTCGTGAGGCAACGCCCTGAGTCCTCACAGTCCCAAGCTTTAGGAGAAAAAAAAAAACTGAAAGTAAATGGAATAGCACACTGCCCTCAAAGCTGCCAAATTCAGGCTGCCACCCAACCTCCAAGGAAATAAATTCCAAAGATGGTAATAACTCAGAAAATAGAAAAGAGAAGAAAGCCTGCCCTTTAAGACAATTCAGGTCCCAAACCTCAAATTCATCTGTTTTACAGCATTTGTACAGTGCAGAGTAGGGAGCCCCAGCCCACTGTTGGTGAGCACCCCCGCTCCCTCCGAGCAGAGAAGAGAGCCTGGGTTCTGAAGTCAGACTGGGGGAGGCCCGTTCCCTCTTCTCCTCGCAGCCATTGCAGGGCTTCCCAGCCCTGACAATTTCAGGGCAAGTGCTGGGACTGAAAATTACTAGACCTGAAAACTACAAAGATTTAAAAGCCTTCTTCTTCCTTTCTCTTTCTCTCTCTCTCTCTTTTAAATGAAAACATTTAAGACAGCAAAAGTTTTACATTAACTTTAAGCCCGGAAAAAAAATACAGAAAACTGAAGGCAAGCAGAAGGGCCGGTTCGCAGACAGTAAACACAGGTGCCTTGTGTGGCGAATCGAGGGGCCTCTGGAGGCTCCCGTGCGCACATTCCCCAGAACACTCCCTGCCCCAACCTCACCGTAAATGGTTCCTTTCTGAAGTGCCGGACCCAATCCCCACATAGAGGGGGTATTTGTGAGTAACTGTTAGAAATGCAATAGTTATTGGCAAGTACAGGGGTCTATGAACTAGGGGTTTGTCCTCAAGTCTTCAAAGATACAGATTGCACTCTAGAAATAAAAAGGTATCTGTAGTTCTGCCTGATTTGTGCTTTTCTGTTGAGGAGAGGGGGGGACCTGATGGAGACAAGAGCCCATATGGCCTTGCTAAGGTGGGCACAGGAAGTGGGAGGGGGTGTGCTGGTGTCTGAAGCAAGTCCTTACTCTGCCGGATGGGTAGTCCAGCCTTGGTCCTGAGGGAATACCACACTGCTGTTACCTGGTATAAATACAGGACAAGGGATGTGGTATCACCCCCAATCACTACTCCCAGAAACTGCAGATCCCAACAATTCAACTTTCGGGCAGCAACCCCAGGTCACATCCCTGATTCTAAAAGGCTCCAGCCTAGCAACTGCTCGATAAAGCTACGTGTAGAAATATTTCCTTGTAAACTGCCTGATCTGTAGAGTTTCCGTGTTGGTGACCTTATTTTGCCATCCAGTTTCAATATGAATTCAGCTTGGAAGTGGAGTGGAGGGATGTCCCAGCTTGAGCCTGGGCTGGGCTCAGAGCCAGGATTCAGATTTGTCTGGGCAAGTCCGATGGGCTTGCCAGGAGTCTCTCAGCACAAGGGACTCAGGAGACACATAGAAAATAACCTCCTAAGGCAATGGGTGTAAGGGGACACATCACAGGTATCAGAATCATCAGAGAAACTTTAAAAATATGTACACACTGTGCAAATGCATCCCCCATTTTGATTGTGTGTGTGTGTGTGTATGTGGATGCACACTAGCAAGGAGCGCTGCTTTGGCACCCAAATTGGCCCTCAGAGTTATGCAGATCAGCCTGCACCAGGACGCAGTGGACTCCAGAGAACACAGCCTGGCTTCTGTATGTGAGAGGCCCCCAGGCTCTGGCAGTGTGGCCCCACTATGCAGCTCTGCACACTGGTGGCTTCCGCATTTCAGGGACTGCCTGCATCAGGAATCCTTAAACCAGGTACCATGGACCCCTGGGAGTCCGAGAATAGGCTACTTCTGAAAACTGCATGCAACTTAGTTTGTGTATGTGTTTATTTTTCTGGAAATAGGTTCTGTATGTTTCTCGAATTCTGAAATGAGGATATGATCTTCAAAGGTTAAGAACTGGCAACTGCCAAAAAAAGTATCGGGGCAAGCAGATTTTGTAAGATTCTGAGGATGCCACTACGGGACATATGGGCCGACTCCAGAAAAGTACTACTGCTTTCTCAGTTAATGTGACATATTTTACCTCACAGCATCAGTGACCTGGTAAAACACTGGTTATGTGAAAATATGAAATCCCACCTATGCTTCAAGCCCACCTCAAATGCTTCCACCTCCTCCTTGGCCAAAAATTATTGCTCCCTTGCTGAAGCTGTATCTGTGTGCCTCTCATAACACAGCTTTATACATTCTACTTTAGACCTGTGCACAAGCAGCGCATGTCTCTTCTACAAATGATAAGCTTTGAGAGTAGGAATTGTGTCTCTCCCAGTTCTCTCTTACCATGTCCAGCACAGCATATTTACTTAGTTATCATTGGATGAGGGAATGAACAAGTCATAAATCCATCCTATTTGCTAGGCCTTTTTATCTCTTTTCTAAAAGCAACTAGCCTTATTCCCTTACAAATTATGCATGTTAAATGAATTCCTTATAATTTGTACTGTTGTGGTCGATTGATTTACTTCTTTATACAGCATCCAATATTCACCTGCCTTATCTGTGTACTTGGCTGTAAACCACTTAGAGGGCAAGGGTCACATACCATCCAAACCATGCAAACCTACATGCCTCTTGGCAGGAACAAACAGCCCTAACCAATGTGTTCAGTGCCCTGGCCAGCACACCCACGAGGAAATCTTTCATAAGAAGACACAGACCCGATGAACAGAGGTTGGTAGAAAAGAAAAAAAGAAACTATTAGTAAGAACAAAGTAGAAGAGAAAAATCAACAGATTCTGAATTCTGAAGAGGAGATAAAGCAAAGAGAGAGCAGCCTGAACCTGTCTGAAGAAGGAGAGTGCCAACAGGAAAGCACACAGCCCCAGGAGGGTGTGGTGGGCAGCCCCAGAGAGATTTGGCATTGGCTCCATGCAGGTTTGCACAAGCTGCCAGGTTTTTTCCAGCTCTAGTCCCATATTTGGTTTGTTTCCTATTCGTGTCAAGCTTTTCTTGTGTTCAAAAACCCTGACTGCACTATTACATGTAAAATGATGTTAATGGAATCTTATTTATTTATTTTTAGAGAGAGAGGAAGGAAAAGAGAAAGAAAGGGAGAGAAACATTAATGTGTGGTTGCCTCCTGAGCACCCCCCACTGGGGGCCTGGCCCGCAACCCAGGCATATGCCCTGACTGGGAATCGAACCAGCAACCCTTTGGTTTGCAGGCCCACACACAATCCACTGAGCTACACCAGCCAGAGCTAATGGAATTGTTTTACAAAAATAAGTCTATTCTTCAGAACTAGAACAGAAGCAAAGCAGAGTATTTTCTGTTTATCCTTACCCGAGGACATTTTTTTCATTGCTTTCAGGGAGAGAGGAAGGAAAAGAGGAATGGAGAGAGAGAACATCCATGTTTCTGACCAGGAATCAAACCCACAACCCTTTGGTTACGGAATGATGCTCCAACCAACTGAGCCAAATTGGCCAAAGCAAAGTAATTTTAAACAAATTTGAGCATATACCTGATTATCAAAGAGAGACAGCTTTCTCACTTTTTCTTTTCTTCTAAGTTTAATATTTACTTACATATTCACCTATACATTCACACACCCTTAGTTCTCCACAATCAAAGTGTCTAGAGGATTGCATTATCTTGCTGACCATTTCAGTTTAGTGACTGAACGGTTACTGTACTATGTCCTGGGGATGTTTATTAACTGATGATGTGCAGAGTCACAAATGTCAGACCCAGTATTCCATGGGCAAGGGTCAAATTTGGGGAAGTGCTGGGAGTAGAAGTAAAGGTCGAGCCAATGAGTGGCTCCATGGCTAGTAGCTTGGCTAGTGATTCTAAATGAACCCCTACTACCCAGAGACCAGCCCTCGGACACAGGGGTAATTTGACGGTGAATGCAGTTAGGTAAACTAGACAATGTCCCATTCCTTATTAGAAGTGTAAAGTATTCATTGGTCATTCAACAGCATTTATTGAGTGCCAATGTGTGGGATCCATCACCAAACAGAACAAAAATCCCTGCCCTGGTACGGTTTACATTCTAGCAAAAAAGAGTCCCATCTAGGCATCAACCTGTCAGCGCTTGTGGTAGTTTTGCATCTTCTCTTGGAGTGAACTCCTGGAGGTCGCTATCTTGCTTGTCTCAGTTATTTGCATCTCTGGGCCCCAGATGAGTTTGTTTTCAGCCCCCTAAGTCTTTGGAGAAGCAGGGGCTCTGCATTTCCGGGTCCCAGGTCCAATCTGAACTTCTCCCATAGGCACACGCACTGGCTAAATAGAGCGTTTTCCTCAGCTCCTCAGCCTGCATTGTCTTAGGTTCTAGCCACTGGGAATCTGTGGCGATAGAGACTTCTAGGACAGAGGTTGGAAAACACCTGAAATCATCTGGTTTAACCTATTTACTTCCCAGATGTGCAGACCGAGCCCCAGAACAGCACAGGGCTCTGCCAGTGTCACACGGGGGGCCTGGGCTTATCCCCTGACCCCTCCCCTCCTGAGCTAGTGCTTTTCTACCGTCTGACTGACAGGCCCTGTAGGACCTAATGGGATAAAAGAGCTAAAAATGGCCACCGAAGAGAGGTGCAGCAGGACGCATGGGCAGAGAGAGCTCACACCTGAGAACAGTACTGGGGAGGACTGAATATCTTGTTGGACGTGAAATCTACCCTAGGCTAGGTGTTTGAGCACCTTGGGGTCACATCCTCTCTGTCACCCCAAACAGGACTAAAGCTCCTGCTGGAACTGGAGTTGTTTGTCCTGAAATCTCTTGTGGCTGTAGGCCAGACTAAAGTTAGAATTTAAAAATCTGTGTTCCATAAACTAATCTACTTATATGGTTTTGTAATAATTATATTCTGTTTACTAAGATGAGCCAATTTTGAAAGGGTCCACTGTTGTCACAGCTGGGCTGGACTACGCGAAGAGGAAAGGAAATTTTTCTAGATCTTATTCAGTCATGGGATTAGGAACACAGCTGCCTGAGCCAACTGAGCTGATGAATACGGGACAGAGAGAGTGAAACCACAGGAAGCTTGAGCTTGCTTGCCATCTTAAAGGGCGCCCACAGAATTTTAAACTCCAGTGAGAAACCACGTGGTCCAGGGCACAGATCCATAGTTCATTCGTTTTCGACAACCCTTACCTCCTCATCAGTTAGCAGGTGGTAAGTAAGATCACGGGCTTGGGGTCGGAAGCCTTGGCTTCTTCATGTACCAGTTTCATGAACTGGAGGGCAGTCCCTCACTTTGTGAGCCTGGGCCTCACCACCCATTAAAATGGAGATAAAATCTGCCTCATCTTCCTCTCTACATTGTGAAAGTCAAATGAGCAAGCGTGTGAGCACCTTTTACAAACTACAAAGAACAGCAAAATCTTAATTATTGTTGTCAATTAACATTCAACTTGAAGACTTTCTCAATTAAACTCAATCTTAAACTTAGTAACAATATGAACTTGAAACTGTTTGGGGGGGTTTACATGTTAAGCATACATCTTTTAAAATTCAAAGACAGAAATTCCTACAGGTATAATCATATGAATGAAAATACTTTTTCTTTTTGAAAAAATAAACTTTTTTTCCCTTACAAGGAAAAGTTTAAAAAGAAAGAGCCACTGGGGTGAGTTTTTTAATCTACACTTTATGGAGCAGATGGACATTGTTCCCTCAATGGCTGAGTGCTGGAGTACAATGAGAATCAGCGTTAGCTGCCCATCCTTCAGACAGACTGCTGGGAACATCTGTTCTTCCAGATCCTCTATGTCCATTTTCCACCATGGAAATGCCTGTCGCTTGGTCCCAAGCTGCATGAAGAGCTGCTTTGCTGAAACAGGGGAAACTCTGCCACTTTCACACCTCTGGGTCCTAACCAATTCTGCAGACTCGGCCCCCTAGACGCATGGACCGATGGGCAGACACTGATGAATACATGCAGAATGGAAGGGTACGCTTACAATGGAATAATTCTTAAGTCCACATCTACTGATCTGCAGGGCATAATCATTTTATTTTATTTTTAAAATTACACCCTGTTCAGCACAGCTCTTGGGTACTTATAGAGAAAATGAGCTCATTATAACAAACAAAATATTACAGAACAACAACTAATAGCTTAAAGTAATTAAAAACAAGAACCCATAAAATAGTCTTGTTGTTGGGCCACTGGGCAGGAGCAGAGTCCTTTAACCACTAAGACCAGGACACATTAGAAAGAAGAGACTGTCCCTCAGCAATACAGTGGAAGCAGGGGTTGGAAGAGAAAGAATTGGAGGAGGAAACCAAGCTTTATTAGTTGATTAAGAATGCATTAGTTTCCAGCAGGCCCACAAAAGGTCTCTGAGTTATGGGAATGGGCCAGTACTGTCCCGATGACCAGAGATAAGCAGGGTCATTTTCTTGAGAAGTGTCATCCAACTTTAAGGCGCTAACTGAAGCCTTTCCTGCCTCATTTTCTTATCAGACTTAGACCTGATATCATCTTCCTTATTTCCCCAAATAAGAAAAGTTCTGTGTTATTTTAAAAGTTAAAGGGTACTTATCTATTCCATAGATACAAATCATAACACTGAGTAAAAATTTATTAAGCGTACACGCAAGCACGTATACACACAGACACTCCGGCGTGCCTGTCTGTCCCCTCTATAAGCCCTTCCGCAGAGGACGACACGGGATCACATAATTAATGTCCTAACCAAATACAAAGCCAGTCCACTAAACATCTGTAAAATAAGAGTGTACTCTAATTTTTCTCTAAGCCTCCACAAAGTGTTGCATTGCTATCAAAATATTTTTGGAAATTCTGTAATGTTTCTGCTTTTCCCTTCGCTTCTTATTTCTGGCAAGGACTAAACCCCAAAATATCTTTCCTCTGGGACACTGAAATAGCTGTCCCGAAGCAGCTGCTAGACCTATAGCTATTCACAGGTTTGGGACAGACTTCCAAGGAAGGCCACTTGCAATCTGAATTTGTTTGAGTCAAAAGCCCCGCCGTCTGAGATTCTCAAAGAACAGGTGTGTGAGAGGGTTTAATCTTCCAGGATTCTCTCATTTTCGTTCATGACTCAATCTGCTGTTTCACTTCTCTTTCTCCCCTCCTTTTGTCTTGGCCCCACCCCTCCTCTGGGTTTTAGTTTAGATGTAAAGACAAACAATCAACCAACTGCTCCCTCTCTCCCAGTACTCTAACGTTGTACTTCTCCTCTGCTGACTATAACGGTGCCACAGAACTGGGTTCCGTTTACCCCAGGCCACTTTTCTCAAGTTTAGAACAAGTTAGAGGGTCTGTCTGGTGGATAAAGAGAGGAGAAAGGAGGACTCCACCACCCAGCACAGCTGCCTGACGGAGCCAAACTGAGGGTCTTCCTGCAGACGAATAAGGGCGGGACGCGTTGCGCAGCACACGGGCCCTGGTCCGTGCCCTACCTGCTCACCTCCACCTCAGACGCTCTCTACCCTAGTTGCATCTCAGAATCACCTGGGAATCGTTCCCAGACACTATGCCTTTGTCAAAAACGAAAACAAAAAACCTTTTGTTCAGGCCCGTTGAATTGAATCTCAGGGCCTGGGCGTCACTTTTTTTTCTTTTTTTTTTTAACAGCTCCCAGATGATTCTATTGTGCAGCAGGGTTAAGCACCACTTACTTAGATTCCACTCATGGATGTTATCCAACCCTGAGCTTACTCCCTTCCTTCCAAATACACCCCAGGAGATTCCTCTGCCTGTTCTCACACCAAAGATTTCTGGGAGCCAGGAAACTGAGTTCAGCGGCCTAGGGAATGCAGTTTAGTTTTGGGAGGGAAGACGGTTGAAAAAAGAGGTGGTACTGAGGCATGGAGGAGGCTGGCCTTGCTAGTCACCCCCCAACCCCACCCTGGCGACAGCACACAGCCTGTGCACACAAGGCCACCTCCACTCCCGAGGGCCGGACCCTCCTAGGACTTGCCGAGTGAGACACTTCAAGCATCATGATGCTCACTCAGTTTCTTTCTTGCCGGGATGGGGGAGGGGAAACTAAGTCGTGGAGGACACTAGAGACTCAAGAACTGGGATGCAGAGACTCTGGGGAGATGAAGACAATTCTCAGCCAGCAACGGACAATTTAAAAATTAAGTGACATTTATGCTTGAAACGGTTAGGATACAATAATAAGTATGACTGTACATGCTGGTGGTAGTAGAGAGACTCGTAGCAACTGCCATGACACAGTCCATTCCTAGTCCATGAAGACCAGGGACTCCGCAGGCCAAGGGGAAAGTGGATCCTGAAGCCCTAACCCACCAAAATCCCTTCAAACCCTTCAGCTGTTCACCCCGCAGTTAGGAAAGAAGGAGGAGGCCTCCCCTTGGATCCCTGAGTTCTAACCAACCCACGGTAGTTTCAAACACCCCCTGGTTGCTTAGGCAACTGGTGGTCACCATCTAACTCTACTTGGCCAGTGTGTATGCTGGGAGAGGGGCCTTCCCTGCAGCTTAGCTCTCGCTTAGGGATTCTTGGCTACCTGCCTGCCTTCCTCTGGCACATTCATGGCTGCTGTTGCACTCTTGGCTTATTTTATAAAGAGAAGGTCTCCCTGCCTCCACCCACCTTTCTTGCAATATCACTCTCTCCAGATGTCTCAGAGTTTGTAGGAAAGCATGTCCTTACAGCCTATTAAAGAGACTTTCGAAGTCCTGCCTTCCCCTGCAGCCTTCCGAGTCCCCGGTCTCTAGGCGGTGTGTGAAGGGACTCAATGAGATCATGTGACTATTTTGCATTCCCTGGGCAGAGTTGCTAAACTGGGTTTCCCCTGGCATGGTTCTGATTTGTGAGCATCCAAAACCCAGGTCCTTGCCCTCAGAAACAACCGTGAAAAGCACGGGCAGCAGGGCTCATGCAGATGTGCCGCATGGATGAGTTCCCGCTATGAAGGAGCAGGAGGTTTATATTTTCTTGTTCAACAAAGACCCTCCCTATGTACACAATGTCAGTGCTTCCAACTTAGGAAGTTCCATTGCTTGGAATTTTGGGTGTGTTTCTTTTCTTTTTTTTTTTTTCCAAAAGATGTTCAAGCAAAGATCAAATGAGAGTAAACAATCTGTCTCTCAGGTAGTGAATCACCAGAGCCCCGGCTTGCACTGTGCCCCCCACCACACTAGTCCGTGTCAGCCAGACTCAAGCCATCCAGCCTGACACCGACTCCTCAGGGGCTGGGGACAGTCCCTTCTTGAAGAGTCAGAATGATATTAGTAAATATGTGCACCTTCCAACTGCAAGAACAGTTTTTCAAATAAAATGAAACCTGGTAACCTACGATATTTGCATTCAGATCCAGTAGTCAGATCTGGACACGGAATGTGATTTATCTTTAAAATGTGTCTGAGTGGTCACATACCAAGGCAGGGAAATAGGAATGCCCAAAGGCAGATTCTCCAGCTGGAGGAGGCTGGCGGGGAACTAACGCCCTGCCTGAAACTAACACTCCTGCTTGCAGGGGGTTCTTGCCCTGTTTCATTTTTAGAAACCAGAAAAACATGAACTGTAAAAACGGCACCAGTTCTAACCATCCTGCTCTAATCAGCTCCAGGCAAAACTAGAAAGTGGGCCAGGAAAGCCAGGCCAGGCTTCCAGCCCCCTTCTTCCCCTGTGAAAGTCAGGGACACCCTGTTCCCTGGCCCAGGGTGGACGGGAGCCGCTCGGGGGCACATGCATTCTAGAAATTTCTGTGTACAGAAGAGCAGAAAAAGCAGAGATTTTTATCATCATGATAACAATAAAATGATAATGGCTACTAGGATTCTTATCCTAGTTCTGCTTAGAGGTTTTGTGACCTTGGGCAAATCATTTAACCTCTTCTCCTTCACCTATAAAATGTTGCTAATTATCTACCATGCCATTATCCCAGGGTTGTCACAAGAACCAAAAGGGATTATGTGTAAGATTTTTGGAAAACTATAAAGTTGATTTTTAACCTGTTTAGATTGTTC